>BLSH010246063.1:805456-819853 GCA_018402905.1 Glandirana rugosa | reverse complement strand
TCAAATCCTTGGGGACTGTTAAAGGTACTAACAGTAAATATTTATAAACCCACAAACCTAGTCGTTAAAGTAAAACTAGATAGTTTATTGACTTCCTGTGTCATTATAAAGTCATCACTTTACTCCAAATAACCTAATTGTCTTTTACACGTTATACGTATTTTTGATTTAATCTGTCCACGTATTTAAACCCGTTGGAACAGTAAAACAACTAAACTTATGGAAGACAATCCCTTTAATATTATGGTCTGCTTCAACACAGGTCGATCGAATGCATTATGCAAAAGAGCTGAAAAATGTGCTTATTAGCGCAGGCAAATTATAATGCATACAAGGTATTATAATTTCCCTAACAGAAGGTATTCAAATCAACAAAATGACAAGGTTGCCCAAATTTATGCACCTGTCTAATTTAGTTTTTATGCATATTGCACATTTTCTGTTAATCCAATAAACCTCATTTCACTACTGAAATATTACTGTGTCCTTCAGTTATTTGATAGATCAAAATGAAATTGCTGATCCAAACACCCAAATATTTATAAATGACAATCATGGAAATTGTCAGGGGTTCCTAAACTTTTGCATACAACTGTATCTTACTTTCTTTCCTTCTCTCCCCCTTGAACATATAAGCTAATTGAATATATATTTGGATCCTTTTTGATAGAGCTTGCACATGTTTGAACTATCTTTTGATACTGTTATAATTTTTATTATAATTTTTTATTATATATAGTGTGCAATGCCCCTTAGGTTGTGATCCTTCACGGGGTAGAGGGATATTTTCTTAAGGTTGGTTAGATTTTGTGTCTCTTTTTCCTATTGTATTCTACCCCTGCATATTTATCATTTTTATGTCATTTTTTCAAATGTCATGTTCTTTATGACTGGGTTTACAGCTATATACCGATACTCTATCTTATAATGTCAAAATGTGACATCCATTTTGGGATCTTAGGCATTGTTTGGCTGTGAAGTGGATTTTATCTGCTTGTGCTTTTTCTATCAATCCCTCATTAATTGATGCCGTAGGATGGCCACTAATTGGATGTTCTCTAGATTGACCATTGGTTGATGCAGCAACACCCACTCATTCAGATTTTTCTGTGGAGTATATATATGTATTCAGTGGTTGTACATGCTAGGCTGTGATTAAACACTGTTAACTGGTGTGAAACGCGTCAGCCCTGCTGGGACCTGTAGTCCACCAGAGCCTGTAATGGTTTTTACTCAATAAAGGAGTGTGGCCATCCAGCCTTTTCTTCGTTTGGCTCAGCAAACAGAGCCAGCACCCTATTCCACACAGGCAGCTGTATCCTATGGGTGGGTAATTGTCCTGGAGTGGTATCTTTTGTTCACTTATTTTGGAAAGTGTTAACCTTGTTGCTAAGCTCTTAATGCAGCTATAAATGAACCTGTCCCTTGGAGAGTACTACTGTCCAGAATGAGGCGTCTGAACAGACCTGTCTGTGGTGACAGTGTGTGTTACAGATGATTATTCTAAAATCATAATTGGTATTGATAAATTGGTGGAAGTCCTGACTCTTCCATAAGTAAACAAAGGTCAGAGTTGGCAGTGAAAGGGTTAATTGTTTAAATTAGCCCAGTGACAATCTCTCTCAGTCTGCTGGCACCTAGATTGTGGCCCTGGAAGCTGGAAAATCTTTGTGATGGGTGCAGCTGAGAGTGGCATTGTTACATTAGTGATAGCGCGGGTGAGATTGACCAGTCCTCTGTCATGAGTTAGTGAGGAGGGCAGGGATCTGATCCCCGCGTTCGTCACAGAAGATACACCCAGTAGTGAGACAGATAAGGAAGTACTGGAGATTTTAGAAAAATTGCTTTTGGAGGGAGGGGTAGATGGATGTACCACTTCGACTCCATATGAGAATGAGTTTATACACACCACATTCTGTCCAAAATTCACTCTTTATCCCCATCATAAGAAAAATGAATTTATTAGACCTTTTATGCCAGGGTCTATGCGGAATTCAAAAAGATATGCGAACCACCCCAGGGTGAGATAAATAGGAG
This sequence comes from Glandirana rugosa, assembly GCA_018402905.1. Taxonomy (NCBI): domain Eukaryota; kingdom Metazoa; phylum Chordata; class Amphibia; order Anura; family Ranidae; genus Glandirana; species Glandirana rugosa. The sequence goes on along the minus strand of BLSH010246063.1, from coordinate 817,816 downwards.
TAATTATTCCACGGCTGAAAAACAAGCCCTCTGTGCCCTAAAGAACAATCATGATTTGGTTATCTGCATGGCGGACAAAGGTGGGGGCATAGTAGTTCAGAACAAAGTGGAGGGAAGCACTTAGGCTCTTGTCCGATAAAAATACTTATGAAGTACTCAGAGTAGATCCCTTGCCAGGATACAAGTTACAACTAATAGAATTCATCAATCAAGCATACTCTGGAAGTATTATACAGTAATCCGAAAAACAATTCTTTCTGAACAACTTTTTCAAAACGCTGTACTTCTATCACATACCAAAAGTTCACAAAGATCCCGTGTCCTAGTAGGCCTATAGTGGCAAGTATGGATGGTATTACCAGCAAAATATCACAATATGTGGACACATTCCTCCAACTGCTTGTCGTATCCCTTCAGGCCTACATCAAAGACTCGGCCCATGTATTAGACATATTACAACACTATAGATGGGAATCCAATTATTGTAATTCTAACCCCTTTGGGATCAAGTTTACACATGTGATTGATGCAGAGCTCTTGGTCTTTCTAGACCTTGAACTGGACTGGGATGTGGATAGCAACATCACATCCAAAACCCACTTCAAGGCAACAGCAGGGAATTGCCATCATCCCAGGTGGAAAGGAAACATACCGTATAGTCAGCACAGGAATTGTAGCAGTACCACAGATTATGACCAGCAAGCAGCCATCCGTTCTAAGAAATTTGAGGAAAAAGGGTATGAACTGGCCCATATAGAAAATGCAGCAGAGAAATACAGAAATGGTATCTGCCCCACAGCCAAAACCAGGTGGGCCACCAATGTAAAAGGCCTCATTGCTCCCAGCCGACTCAGGGACAGGCCTTGTAAGGGGACTGGTAATATCCCACAACTTTTTAACACCACAGGTTGCTACAAGTGTAAACAGCAGGTGCAAGGCCTATAAATTTGTTTCCCACGGTCAGAAGACTTTATCGAGTAGGGAAGGACATACACTTCCAATTAAGCAGTTTATTAGCTGTAGCACCCAATTCATCATCTATGGGCTAAGGTGTCTCTATGTAGGTAGGACGGTGCGCGCCATGCAAACCTGCTTTGGTGAGCACTGCAGATTCATAGAGAAGAAGGAAGTGTCCCGCGGCATTTAAAACACATGCATGGAGGCAGCACGGACGGCCTTGTGCTTTTTGGTATTGAGGCTGTGCCAATGACCTTTCTGGAGAGATTTACCCGCCTATGTCAGTGGGAGTCCCCTTGGATTTTCACCCTCAATAGTATGTCACCAGAAGGGTTAAATGAGGAGTTGGAGGTGGGAGCATTGATTTAGATCATCAGGAGTATATGCACGCATGCTCGTACGTGTACATGCATGTGTGCAATTGTACATATTTGTGCACATGGATATCGCGTTCATTCCCTTAACACTCTTTGCTGGTATGGTGGTGGTGACCAGTCGGCCAGGTGACCACTGTCACTGCCAGCGATATCTGGAGGGTCATTGTAGTGTCTCATTTTACAAGTGTACACTGATGTGGTTGTACACATTCTGATAACCAATCAGAACATTGGAGGGTGGTTCTGATGATATGTGCAGATATATATATATATAATTTATAGATACTCTTAAGAGAGTTTCAGATAATTTAAAATAGAATTAATTGATCTGCGAATATATTATAGGGTAAATGTTGATGTTTTTTGCCATTATAATTTTTAATCGATAAACACCATAGTCGATCAATTAATTGGTTGACTATTTAATCTCATATATAATCGAATTGTATGAATTTTTACAAATTAATTTTACCAATAATCTGATGGAATTGTATTCTTGTATGTATCTTCTCTGTGCAGATCGAATTTGTATTCATTTTATGAAATCTGTGAAGGTTGCTCGTTTGTAATCTCCGCTTCTTCCATTGCAGCCTAGGTGGGGCAATCATCTTCTTCCGGCCGGTCAACTCCCATAGGAATATGTGTGGTGGGTGGGGCCAGGTCTTCCCATATAGTGCGGCTAATGGAGGTTTAGGGCAGGACCTGAGGAAGGAGGCCACAGCTCCGAAACATGTAGTCATTTTCACACTAACAACCTGGCATATGGTGTGGTGACACAGTCCTGCTCTGCTGTTGGTTGTGGATTGGACTCACGCTTTGTGACGGCTGGCCCAGGCACATGCGCGACTGCTGAGAACTATACTGCGGGGCGCTACAGCTTGCCATCTTCGTCTCGCACGGAGTTACAGAGCTATCACATCAAGTGCGGACTGGCTGGGGGAGGTGATTTCCCACCTGGACTACAGTTTCCATGCTTAAGAAGCCAAAGATTCCCCTTGTGAGTGCAACCTTTGTTGGTTATTTGATCTGTTACAATAAATGGTAATATACTAGGGCGGCTGTGCGCTCTCCCCTTTCTTTCCTTTTGATACAGCCAAGAATCAACCAATCATGAATGCTACAAGGTGGTGGTACCAGCAGTGGCTGTTTTCAGCAGCTAGTAAACATGCTAGAAGAGTCTTGATAAATATATAACAATAGGAAAAAATAAAACAATAAAAAAGTAAACGCGTCTCTCAATAAAAAACAACTGTTCACTTAAAGAAACTTAGCTTGTTGGGAGTGGAAAGGGTTTTTAGGGCTGTCCCTACAGCTTTCTTTTTTTGTGTCCAATCACCTGAAGGCAGCTGCATAACACATGGTTTTAGACTCTGATCCTGTGTTCTGTAATGTGTGATTCCAAAAATCATATCTGCCCTGCCAGACAGACATGATTGTGTCTTATAGCAGAATAGTAAATCTCAAAACGTAGAAATATCTTATAAATGTATTTCATTTCGGTGCATGGTTGTTTATCTGGACTTCAGCTTGACAATGAAACTAAACAGACTAATTTCACTGATCTGTGCTCCAGTGATGCGACGTCAGAGCTTGCTCACCAGTGACGACATCATTGGTCTGACTTCTTGATTGTTCAGCCCAGAATGATGTTACACCCTGGCACGCTAATATTGTTATAATTATAATAATGGGATTTTTTTGACTTACCATAAAATCCCTTTCTCTGAGTTTGTCGACAGGCACAGCGATTCTTAGGACTAAGTGGGTTTTCCTGCCTCTTATTAGGAGTTACTAGGCAGAATAGGCAGTTCTAACAGAAAAAAGAACAGCAACAGACACAGCCCCTCCCAGGAGGCAGTCCCCAATGGCAGATAACCCCACACCCAGCTCTGCTAGCTCAGTTCGTAACAAGCAGTGCAACATCAGAGGGGTGGGTGCTGTGCCTGTCGACGAACTCAGAGAAAGGGATTTTTACGGTAAGTCAAAAAAATCCAGTTTTCTCTTTCGTTCGTCGACAGGCACAGCGATTCTTAGGACTAAGTGGGACGTCCAAAAGCAGTGTCAAAAAATGAGGGGTGGGCAACAGAACAACAACAGAACTACACCCAACCGAACCCTCAGCGAGGAAACGCATTTGTCTCACACGGCCGTCTGCAAACCCTTGCAGCCAAACGCAGCATCCGAGGATGCTAAAAACATCAACTTGTAAAACGTTGAGAAGGTGTGCACAGAGGTCCAAGAAGCCGCCTTGCACACTTGAGACACAGGCGCCTGATGTCGGAAAGCCCAAGAAGTGCTTAACACCCTGGTAGAGTGAGCCGTGACCGGAAAAGGAGGCTCCAGACCCCGAACAGCATAGACTCGGGTCACCGTCTGTCTAATCCAACGTGAGATAGTGGCCGAAGAGGCCGCCAAACCTGTGCGTGGACCAGCCACCACGATCAAGACAGCGTCTGACCTCTGGAAGGAGACCGTGGTAGCCAGATACACCCGCAGGACCTGAACAACGTCCAGGGAGTGCAAAGCAACCTCCCTAAGGTGAGATGGGCGTGGGCAATGAAGGAAGGACAATGCCCTTATAGATGTGGAAGGATAACACCACCTTCGGTAAAAAAAAGGAAAGTGAAGGGCGCAAGACCGCCCTATCCCCTTGTAGGACCAGATATGGAGACCTATGAGATAGAGCCGCCAACTCAGACACCCGCCGAGCGGATGATAGCCACCAGGAAAACCACCTCCTGTGAAAGCGGTTGCAGCAATATCCCAGATATTCTCAAAAGGCGGCTTCTGAAGGACCGTTCCCCCCCGTACCTGGGGAACGACGTGCCGAGCCCCCTGCATAAGGTACGGATCAATGGATGTGTCGCCAAAGGACGCTGAGAAAAGATCGCCAGAGCAGAAACCCGACCCTTGAAAGTACTTAACGCCAATTGCTGGTTGAGACCCCTCTGTAGGAAGGCCAGCACGCGAGACACTGAGAAGGAACGAGGGTTCCACCCCCCGGCCTCGCACCAGGCGACGCAAGCCTTCCAGGTGCGGTGATAAACTTTACGTGAGGTGGCCCCACGCACCCTCAACATGGTAGAAAAAACAGAGTCCGAGACACCTCGATCCCTCAACACACGGGATTCAATAGCCAGGCCGTTAAAGCCAGAGAGGGTAAAGCAGGGTGCAAGATGGGCTCCAGGGACTGAAATCCTCGCGAAGCGGGAGTCGCCAGGGGACATCCACCACCATTCGCACTACGTTGGCGTACCAAAGACGCCTTGGAAAAGGCATAGATGAGTCGATACCGAGACCACGGAGCTACTAGTGCATCCGCCGCGACCGCCAAGGGATCCCTTGTCCCGCTCGGGAAGGTCTGCACCTTCCGATTGAGACGGGACGCTAGCAAGTCCACGTCTGGAGCACCCCACCTCAAAAAATCTGATGAGACTCCTCTGGGTGCAGGGACCACTCTCCTTGGTCCAGGTGCTGACTGAGTTAGTCCGCCTGCCAGTTTCCCACGCCCAGTATGTGAACGGCAGAGATTGCTGGAACTTGGCTTTTTGCCCACCGCAGAATGGGGGCTACCTCCGAGGCCGCAGCCGAGCTTCTCGTCCCACCCTGGTGATTCACGTATACCACAGCCGTGGCATTGTCCGACTGAATCCGGGCAGGGTGCCCGTGCAGCCTCGATGTCCAATGGCAGAGGCAGCACCAGATCGCCTGCAATTCCAGGGCATTGATCGGGAGACGAGACTCCTCCGGAGACCACTGACCCTGGGCTGAGAACAGCCCCAGGACTCCGCCCCAGCCGGTAAGGCTGGCGTCCGTTGTGATCACCATCCATCAAAGGGGAAGGAAAAACCTCCCTGAGCGAAGAGCCGGGGCCCGCAGCCACCAGAGCAGCGATGCCCTCACCCTGTGATCCATTCTGATCGCCCAATCCAGTGAAGACAGGGACCTGTCCCCTCTCAGGAGAATCTCCTATTGCAAAACACGGGTATGACCTAGAGCATAAGGAACCGCCACGAAGGAGGCCACCATGAGGCCCAAAACCCTCATGTAAAACCGGATTGAGGGACAGTAGGGACCGAACCCCGACTGAAGCATCGATAGGCGGAAGGAAAATCTTTGACCGGGCTGCATCCAAGTTCAGCCTCAGATACTCCCGGCGGTGAGACGGAATCAAAACCGACTTCAGAAGATTGATCACTTATCCGAACTCGTGCAGAGTGTGTAGGGTGAAAGTCACAATGGCCCTGAGCGCTGGCGCCAACTCCACTCGCAGGAGAAAATCCTCCAGACACGCCACCACCGCGATGCCCCACTGCCTCCGCAGGGCCAGAACCGGGCCAGTAGTTTGGCAAAGACCCGAGGCCAAACGGGAGAGCTACGAACTGGCGATCCTCTTCAACCGCAAGGCGCAGGAAGCACTGGTGCTGGGCGCAGATGGGAACGTGCAGGTATTCATCTTGATATCGGGGGAGGCCAGGAAAAAAACGCCCTTGGTGCAGGGCCGCTACCCCCAAGCGGACAGACTCCATCCGAAAACCTGCGGCTCCGCATAAACCTGTTGAGGTCCCTCAGATCCGGGATGGGAAGAACCCCACCCTTCTCCGGAACCCCTAAAAAGGTTGGAGCAAAAAAACCTTGGGAATGCTCCACATGCGGAATGACCGCCCCTGACCAAACAGGTCCTGTACGGCCCTGAAATAGGGCCCGCAGCCTGGCCACAGGCAGCTGCAAGTTGGAGGCGGGAACGAAGCTCTATTCAGTATCCAGACAAGACCATCTCATCCCAGTGGTCCAAAATGCAGGTGTACCCCCTGTCTGCGAACTCCTGGAGACGTCTCCCCTCCTCACCCGATAGCCGGGTGGAGGCAACCCGACATGCGGAGGAAGCCTCGTCCCCTGACTTGGCACGGTTACGCTGCCAGGGACGCTACTGTCCCCCCGCGGGGGCCTTAGTGGGCTGCGAACCCTGCCCGATGAGCGGGGGGGACGCTCCTGGTCTCCGGGACAAAGGTGCTCTTCCCACCTGTGAGGATGTTGATAATCCCAACCAAGGTGGCCCAAAGAGCTACCCACCCTGGAAAAGGCAAGTCTGCCAGGGCCCTTTTTAGAAGTCTGGTCCGCCAACCAGCACTACAGCCAAGGCCGCCACCTGGCCACACAGAGACCACGGATGCCTTGGACGTCAGGGGGGCCACGTCCAGGGCCGTATCCCACAGATACCGTAGCCCATGGACAAGCTGATCAGCGAGACCCACGCAATCAGGAGGAACCTGAGTGTTGCTCATCTCACTATATAACAGCTCCGCCCACAAAGTGAGTGGTGTGCGACGCCAGCGCAGAAGCCACAATGGGCTGTCTGTCTGATCCCGCCATAACAAACAGGGATCTGACGCAAGCTTCGGTCTTCCCATCAACCGGATCCCTAAAAAGGCCGACGTGCCCTCCACCAGGATCGTGGTTGCCCTAATCAGGCAGTACACGGGGGGGGGTGGGCAACTACGGGGGGTGATGCCCACTTCTGCAACAGTTCCTCCCCAACAGCACAGCGCACAGCGAAATGTCTGGGAAAGGGGGGGCTCTGAGCCCAGTCCCTATAAACAACCTGTTCCAGAAAATCCACAAACGGGAAGACCCGAACCGTACCGGCCGGTCTTATGCGACCCGAAGGGGCCAGGCACCCCCTGATGGGGTCCTGCCTGGTCGTCCAATTGCAGGGTCTCACACTCTGAGGTGATCAGAACGCCTACTAGTGCCCTCTCGTGCGCAGCCGCGGACGCCTCACACTCATCCCCACTATCAGGAGCATCAGGAATCACGGGAAATTAAGATCTCCTGGACTGTCGACCTGGCGTCTATAAGGTACGGGGTCCCTGAAGCGCTGGCTGCAGGCACAGAGAGGTCCGTTGGGGAAGCACCCGCAGTGGCTGCCATCCTGTCCCCACCCTGGCGGCGTCAAATAAGGCCCAATGCCAGGAGACCACTGCACCCCCCACCCCACAGCTGAGCAAGGCTGGTCACAAGGGGCACCCTGGAGGGACTCACCACCCGACCCAGAGAAGAGCTGCTTGCCTCTGCTGTCCACTGCTGTCGCTGCCCCGCTCGCCTCCTGTCCTACTCCACTGCTGTTCCATAGCTGCTGCGCTGCTGCCCAGGGAGATCCGGCCGTGCAGGGGGGGGGGGGAAATGGCGCCAGCGCGACCAGGACCGCCCCCTGGCACACACAGGCCAGATCAAGTACAGAGACCATAGTAAAATGGCCGCCCTGCACCACTAGAGGCCAAAACCCCATAGAAAATAACGGCGCGGCTACACCAAAATGGCTGACACCCGTTCCCCAGGCTCTACCATGCGGCCAGCTACAGGAAAATGGCGGCCGGACCCCGGAAAAATGGGCGCAGAGTGATCCGACCGCCGCAGCACGAGATGTGGAGGGGGGGCGAAGGGGGGGACCTCTAGGGCCCTACATGCACACACACCCTGGGAGCCCCCGGGGGGTAAGGGGGGCAACCACGGGGTACTGGAGGGGTGGGGAAGGGGGGATTGCTAGCAAGGTAGGGGAGGGATGACCATCCGCTACCCTGACACCCAAGAGGGGGGACCCGCTAGCTCCCCCCCAGGCCCCCGAGGGGGACGTACTTACCCCATCTAGTCGGGCGGTGCGGGAATCCCACCCGGACAGGTTTCGCGCTCACGGCTAGGCCGGAGGGAGCTGTTGGCCCTGGGCGCACTATGTGTGACGGTGGGATGTTTAACCCTCGGGCCCCCCGTCCGGATCAGGGATTGTCGCGGTCGACCCAGCGCGAAGCATCTGGTCTAACGCGTGATGTCTGGCTGGGGAGACTACATGGCTCCAAGAAACAGCCTGTCGCCCAGTGCGGCTACTTGATTGTAGTCTTCATCTGTGAGGCTGTCCTAGGACAGCTGAAAGTGCCCCAGAGAGGCACCACAGATCCCAACATGGGAGCCTAGGTCTAACTCCTTGTACTAAGCAGAGAGAACTAAGCTAGCATAGCTGGGTGTGGGGTTATCTGCCAGTGGGGACTGCCCCCTGGGAGGGGCTGTGTCTGTTGCTGTTCTTTTTTCTGTTAGAACTGCCTATTCAGCCTAGTAACTCCTAATAAGAGGCAGCATAACCCACTTAGTCCTAAGCATCTCTGTGCCTGTCGACGAACGAAAGAGAAATAGGTGTTTTTAATATAAGTTTTACTTTAAGGCCTAATCTGATAGCTCTGAAGTAGTCAAGCAAATAACCCATAATTTCTGATTTTGAGAATGTTGCATTCTCCAGTGAGGAGTTTCAGAAAAGCTAATTTGGGCACAGATTCTTCTTCAAAGTTATGTAATAAAGCATTTAAATATCAAATTGAGCCACATAATCCCCCCTATGGTATTGCACCAGAATGGCATACTTATCTTTACGAATAACCTGTCCTGGACTAAAGGTAGACAATAGAACGTAGAACTGATGGGTTAGGCCAACCCAATCTAAGAGCCTACAGACTGCATGTGTCAGCACACAGGTTAGGCACATTTTCTGTCTGGATCATGAACAAACTACATGTGTCAATGATGCTTCCTCTGAGTTCTTTGACAGTCTAAGATATTTGAGATGCTTTTTTTTTTAACTCCAAGCATGCCTTGGTAGTCATTTACTGCTAGTATTTTACACACTGAATTTGATAGCAATAGGCAAGAAGCAAGTAACATGCACACCGATGGCTTGAACAAAAAAACAAACATTTGCGGAACACATTGAATCAAGGCTTAAAACCATATTAAGCCCAAAGCAAAACATTCATATATTGCAGCTTAGCAGTCATTAGATGTGGTGGATTGCCCTGTTTTCACCTGGTGATCTGGCCAGTAACTGTATTCACACCTATGCATTTTTAGTGCTTTTTGCAGATTTGCACTGCAGAACGTGTTCCATAGGAAACCATGTTAAATGGACTGCAGTGCAAATCTGCAAATGGCAAAAAGCACTGAAAATGCATTGGTGTGAATCCAGCCTTAGTGAGACAACTATAGAGGAATGAGCATAGGAGGCACAGCAGACAGCAGCATTGTCAGTCTGGGAGGGAGGGAGGGGAGTGTTAAATGTATTAACAGATTTAGAAACACTAAGAAAATTAAGCCAAACTGCATCTCACACTTTATAATTACAGTTACAGCAGTTTTTTTTCCTTTTTATGAATAAATAAAAGCTGATCAATGTTAAGTGGTTTGTCTCATCCATGTAAACTGATACATTCTGCTGGAGTTAGTGCTTTTGAAAAACAACCGACTTACTGGCTGGATTACCAGAATAAAATAGAAGAAAGAAAGCCTAAAAAGGAAAACTAATGCAGCCATCACATCTAAGAATTGGTAAGCTGAAATATAATAAATGTTTTCTTTTGGGTTTAATACTGTTTTCATCTGGTGTCCTGGCTGCTTTTAAATCTGATCGTGTTCCTGCATCTGGCTCTTACCCAATGGTCCACAGTTGTCTGTCCCTCACACACGACAGCTGGTCCTGCCTGCAACATTGGCCCTGGTGTTACTCAAAGGCATGGTTGTAGCAAAATGGCAGACTTACCCCCTTCCCTGCAGAAATATCAACAATGAATGGTGAGCTGCAATATATTACATTTTAGTTCTGGGTTTCATACCGCTTTAAAAGCTTTTCACACACACTACATATTGGTATGTAATAGGGTTGCACCGATACCTTCGGTCAAGTACTCACCGATACCAAGTTCCGATAGTGTGCGGTGCAATTTGAGTCAATTGGCGCAAATCGCACTGCAAAGAATCGCATATGATTTGAACAGGAATGCTGTGCGAACACTGCTCCTGTATGTGGATATATCTAGAAAGGGAAAAGCACCATCTAGTGGGCAGTTTAAAAAAATGTTAGAACTCACAGTACATACCTGGCCACATGCAAAATAATCAGCCGATGATAGCAAATCAGGGCAGCTGGAGGTGCTTACAGGGCTGGAGGAGAAGTTCCAGGATAGGTGAGGTCAGCTTGGGGGTGGACCGCCTCTACATCTCCTCCAGTCCTTCAGCAGCTGTGATTTGCCATCATGGACACCTATGTAGATTATTTTGCATGTGGCCAGATATGTAATGTGAGTTTTAACATTTTCTTAAACTGCCCACTAGATGCCGCTTTTCCCTTTCTATACACACAGGAGCAGTGGGGGGAAATCGTACAGCATTCCTGTTAAAATCGCATGTGATTCTTAGCAGTTCGATTTGTGCCCATTCATTTTGTATTGACACAAATCGCACCACAAAGTATTGTTTCGGTATCGGGAGCATTTGGGCGAGTACAGATACTCACGCAAATGCTTGGTATTGGTGCATCCCTAGTATGTACTGAAGACTCTTGTATGCTTGTATGCTATATACACAACACCCCCCCCCCCCCACCCATATTCCAATGAGTGTGTAGATATAGTGGGCTCATGGAAACAGTGGTGCTAGAAATATGGTTTTGCATTTTTAGGCTCCACCTGTAGAGCAAAATCAGAAGATGAGGAGAACATTCCCTAGCAGGACAGTCAGGTACCATGTAGTGCCCTTCAGAAATTTGGCCGGTTCAGCATCGTTATTCTGTCAAAGGGACACGCTGGAAAAAACTTCTCAGAAGTCGCTATCTGAATAAAATGTCCTGATGGGGCATTCCTCCATCAACCTTGTTTGTGTGGATTGATTAATCTGTTAGGGTTCTTTTTTATTCAGCCTCCTAGCTGAATAGGACAAAATCTAACCATGTGGAACCAGCTTTAGTGGCATGTTCACCATTCTAGTGATTAAACCAACCCTCACTCTCTTCCCCTGGAAGCAATGCCAGTGAAGTTGGATCAAGGAAGGTCCATAAAACTTCTCTCTGATATCGCATATTCTTAGCTGATGTTTAGGAGGCAAGTTCCTTCAGTGATTCTGCAGTAGTCAGGCCAGTATCTAAGCGGCTTGTTCCCTTAGCTCATTCCACCTCAACATCCTAGTTATCAATCAAAACTGATACTGAACTCATTTGTGAGAATGTCTAACTTTCTTCCCTCCTGCATGGAGAGTGATGCTTACGAAACAAGGTAAATTGCATGCTGCTTTGCAACTGTTAATGAGAAATTGACTGTTCACACTGCTGTCAGTCAAATTCTGTGACACAGGGGTGGGCCCAAGCCACAGGCAGCATAGCTCCAGATCGAGTGCAAAGGTGTGCCACGATAGTAAGTCGCTTACTATGATGGCACACTGAGAAGCGGAGGAGCCAAGAGTGCCAGGGGCCACTCTGCAATTCCATTGCACAACGCAGGCAAGTATAGACCTCTTTGTCTTTTGAAAAAAAAAAAATGTTTTTAAATGTAAGACTTTAAGGAACAATTGCAGTTGTATAACTCGTGCTGAATGTGATTTTATTGTGAAGAAATGTGAATAAAAACCAGCAAGACAAATAAAAGCCAAACTGAAAACTGTTTTATTTTAGTTTAAAAAGAAAAAAAATATTTAAAACTTCTAAAAACCTCTTGCTACATTTTAATTTCACAGAAATCATTGTAAATGCTGAGCATAGCTAGATCTGCGCAGGAGATGACACTGTACAATACTCTAGGAGGAACACATTTTGGATGGGATTATTCCTCTGTTGCTATCCCATCTAGCATGCTGCAAACATAGCGACTAGTATAATGCTATCCATCACCTGGTTCCTAAAATGCCAGGGAATCTTCTGTAAACATGTACTGTACATGAGCTTGTGTCGTTTATGTAATTGTGACTTATCAAAAGGTATTCATTTAGACATCTTTGCAAGATATGTATATGCTGCTAACAGGCAGCATCAAGCTTGCTGTAAACAGTTTATCCAAATTGGATTAATTCAACTATGGAGAAAATGCTGGTGGGTTGAATCACTCACAGGCTCCTAGTATCCGTGCTTGTCCTGTATCAACCCTGGGGCCTGGGGTCCCAACTATGTCCTGTTCGTGCCTATGATCCTCGGACACTCACTAAGTTGGGTGGTCGTAAAAGA
>BLSH010246063.1:789935-804972 GCA_018402905.1 Glandirana rugosa | reverse complement strand
AAATTCCCAGACAAAGTGTGTACACTTTTTCCTTCAACATTGTTATTAAGTTTGGTTCAAATGAACGTCATTCGTGTCATACCCGTAAAAAAATTATCGTACAATAATTTAGATGAACTTACTTCCCATCCTTTTAAGGGACGTCATATTTTTGACGGGTGACCCACAGCGTTTTCCTGTGGATATCTTTCAATATGTGAAACGTATTATTTGGAGATACATATTGGAGGTACTTCTACAAACAGGGCATACTCATTTAAGCAAATGTTATACATGTCATTAAAGGTATCAAAGAATATGAGATGATAATCTGATTCTGTTATACAGGGTGCATTCCAAATCATATCATATAGTGACACCATGTGGTCATCTTTGCTCACTGGTAAGAACACCAGTTATATGCAAAGTGTATAACTTTCTATAGGTGTCCTTTTGCGACACCCAGTGGGCAGTTTTTATACTGCAGGGAATTTTCCTACCCTTCATTCAAGTAGATTTAATAACATGCTATTAAAAAAATGCCCATACTGTGCTTACTGCAAGTAAACTTGGTTTGAATTATTGTTACAACTTCCTTTTTCACATGTGTGAAACAGACCCTTAAACTTTCTGGCAGTAGGACACACTGAGTTGTATGTAATAAGATAACTTAATTGAGAAACAATGTGCATAAGGGAGCACAAAAACTAGAACGTGTAATGCAGCTCTACACTATCTGCATGAAGTCTGTATGGGCTTATGGAACTTCTGTTCCTTCCCAAAACACAAAGACAATACTAACAGCTAAACAGATTTTTATCTACCTGGGCCTAACGTGTGTGCTCACGCATACGTGTGTGAACGCATGTTTGATTTTACTCTGACATTAGACTGTAAACTCCTGTTAGTTCAGAGAGTGGTGCAATTGGATTAAAATGTTCTCTGTAAAGGGATATGTCAATATAATAAATATATAACCTACAGCAGTCACACAGACTTCAGAATTCACAAATTAGTCCTGATGAAGGCTAATCTACAACTCTACTTTGTTAAAGCATTGCAAAGCTGTTTTTGTAGAAAAAGATGTCTCACAGCAGTCATCTTAAACTGTCCCAAGTACTTGTCAATTCGCTGTGATGAAACAAGGATGTGCTCATCACGTGTCCCAACACTTCAATGGTTGCATGCTTGTTTCAGGTCAATGACTTCTTAAGCTGTGAATATAGGATGAGAGCCCCAAAACCCTGTAAGGCCCAGTTCACACTGATGCAACAATCGTTCCGACTTTGGAGCACTTGTTGCATCAGAAGTCGGACCCCAATCTGTGCAATGGAACTGTTCTAATTGGTGTGAGAAAAAGGTTCCTGCACTGCTTTTGGTCCGGCGTTGGTACGACTTGCATTGACTTCTGTTAAAGCGTTTGCATGCAAGTCATGCCGAAGTCGCGCTGGGGTCTGACTTTGAAGTCACGGGCAGTGTGAACCCGGCTTACTTCAAAAACAACTCAATCTTGTCAGATTCACATCATTCCTAACTGTTCCATTCTCTTTTTATTAAAGCGGTTCTTCTGCCTCTTTACAAAAAATGAAAAAGTCAGCAGCTACAAATACTGTAGGCTGCTGACTTTCAATAAAAGGTCACTCACCAGTCCAGGGGGCCAGTACCATGCTCACCTGCACTGCTTCTTCGCTGGTCTTCAGGTCCCCCAGTGCAGGCATGTTTACTGTGGGCAGCTGGCAATTACTCCTTGCTGCTTCACAGCCGGCTGCCCACTGCGCATGTGTGAGCACTACTCCACTTAGTGACTGGTCCCACAGCCTTCTGGAACCTGTCACGGGTCCCAGAAGGTTGCAGGCAGGGGGAGAACTTCTGGTGGATTGCTGAGGGGATTTGACCAGAAGTGGGAGCGGGTACCTTCCAAAACCAGGTACCCACTCTCCCCCTCAACCCAAAAATTGTCAAAATTAGAAGAGGAGGGCAGAAAGCAGAACTTCCCCTTCAGGGTGAATTTCCACTTTAAGTTGATTGCAGTTTCTTCACAAAAAAACAAAACAAAGCCTTCTTTGAACAATTGACATATCAAAAGGACACACTCCTGTCTGTTTTGCGTCTCTTGACCCCTCCCTCCAGCTCTTTAAACACATATACAAAGACATTATATACATATAAAATGTAGTATGTTTGTGCCAAACAATGCATCTATGGATACCATATAGAAGGAATAAATGATTGGTTTGTGGCCTTTATGTATATCAATTGCTTTCGTAGGACACATCACCTTACTTCTGCTGATTAAGCAGGCCTGCACTGATATTAGTGCAGCAGTAGGTGGTTTACAAGGTGTTCACCTAAATGTATTATTTGGCACCACGTTGCTACTTTTTAAATGTGTTACATCTTCATCTGTATATGTGCACTATGGGGAAACTACAAAAGATCCACAAAGGACCCTCACCTAACCCAAACACAATGAAATTATTTTTTGATAATTGTTAAATATCTTAATGAAAAAACTGCATTTCTGCTTCCATCTAAAAATATGACTGATGATTACTGCAAACTGCAGCAAGCAAATGTCCTAGGTTCTTCTGTACTTCTAAAAATTCTATTCCTGTTTGTCTGTAGTTCTATACTGTATGTGTCGTCCTTAAGAAGAATGCATAGCAGAAATGCAGGTCATAATGCACATTGCATTAATATTCAATCACCTGAAACATTTTCCACTGTGTTAAGGAATGCATTCAATTAAAGAATGGGCAGAAGGTTGGTTAACACTTAAAAACACAACATAAAAATGTGCTGGCGTGAAAAAGTCTTCGTGATAGAAAAGGCCTTTTCTCCTGTCTATCCATTCTGCTGTTTGAAAATACATAGCAACGTATCCGCTACAAACAAGCACTGGCAACTTGCACTTAGCTTGTGGGGAAAGCCAATTCCCCTATTCAAGTAGAAAGACTTGAATAAATTATCTTATTAGTCATCTCCTGCAGAGTATCACAGCCTACTCAGCTCAACCAGAGCAGCCTGCAGAAAAGTGCAGAGCCAAGCTCTGCAGGTCTCTCTGGCGACACCATGGTTATTAAACATAACAGCCAGCCCCTCTGGACGAACACAAATAGGGGAGGGGCCCAAAAAAGGGACTAGAGGTCACAGAGCCATTTGGTGCCACGTCAGTCCTTGGCAGCGGTTTCTTGGCTCTGAGTGTTCCACATGCCTCTCTTGGAGTGATAGTAGTGGAAGAAGTTCCTCAAACGCAGTCGCTCAACTTCAAGCCCATTCTGTAGCACCCTGTAAAAATTTCCAGACACAGAAGTTAACAATGTATCCCAAGCATTCCCAATCATTTTGCCAAATTATCAGGGGAAAAAAAAAAGTTCAACACTATTAAGCTAATCATCAGTTTTTGACAGAGTTCATGCAAGGTGACCAAGAGAAACACACATATGACACAGCACATTATAGGATCAGTCTACACTCAATAGGGTTGTCCCGATACCACTTTTTTAAGACCAAATACCGATACTTTTTTCAAGTACTCGCCGATACAGATTAGCCTGTGTTCACACAGGGCTGATCCGACTTAGGCAATCTTTGCTAGGCGACATTCAGTGCGACTTCAGGCGACTTACAGCACAACTTCATACCAGGCAACTTTGCCTGTGGCCAATCAGAGAAGGGAGGGAGGGGGTTACCCTGGATAAATTCTTTTCTTTTCACTGTAAAGTCGCTTCCATTTAGATGGGGGATCCGACTTGGAGGCGACTTCTATTCAATTCTATGGGCACAAGTCGGATAGAAGTCATCTAGGAACCTTTTCTGAAGTCGCTCTGACTTCAGTAGTGTACATTAAGAGGGCTCCCATTCATTTCAATGGGATTTCAAATGTCAAGCGACTTGGGGCAACTTGAGTCGACTTAAGTCAGAGCGCAAGTCGCCCCGTGTGATACTTACTGATACTTTTTTTAATGTCATGTGACAGTGGCACTAATATGCAGCACTGATGGACATTGATAGGTGGCACTGATGAGGCGTGGACTGTGTCAGTAGTTTTTTAATTTTTATTTTATTTTTTTTTCACAATTTTATTTTTTACAATTTGAGACATGAAAGGGACTGAGGATAGAGATTCCCCAAACCCTTTCTCAGCAGTCTCAGCTGCACTGAAGATGAATAAAGAGGAGACACAGTTTACGATGCTTGGTTATGAATAGACAGAGTCACTGACTCTGCTCATTTAGAAAAGGAAGGAGCTGGTTAATGATAGATTTACTGGCTCCTTCCTCCGCTCTCCCTCCTGGAGAGCCGGAGGAGGACAGAGGGGAACCGGAGGAGGAGGGGGGGGGGCAGAGGAACACAGAGGAACACAGAGGGGAGGATACAGGGGACACTCAGGGACAATCGTTGCGGCGGTGGAGGCAGTTACAATCACCAATCTCCCTGTGTGGCTTTCAATAAAGCAGCTGAAAGCCGCTGAGGGGGGAGGAGGAGAAGCGGCTAAGATCGGCGATTGTTACTCCCTCCACCGCCGCACCGATCGTTCCTGAGTGTCCAGATATCGGACCAGGCATCGGGAGCATTTGTACGAGTACAAGTACTTGCGCAAATGCTCGGTATCAATACTGATACTAGTATCGGTATAACCCTAAATATAATAGAGAATATTGTTCTACCTCTGTTTCAAGTGGAATATTTTTGTAAATGTTTCCTGTGTACTGGTTCATATGAGAGTTTTACTTTTCTTCTTGTTAAAGTAGATGTAACCCCTAACTGAATGACATAGTTTGCTAGAGCACTGTGTTGCCTATCTTCTTTTTTTTAAAAATATAAAATTCATCCTCTTTTAGAACAGCAATGCTGTTCTTGTGCAGCCTCTTTGCAGCCACGTCCTCTCCATAAGTATTCCTTCCAGCTTATAGCATTTCTCAGGCTGGGCTCCCTGTGCAATGCACTTTGAAATGGCCTATTAGCACCACTGGCACAGGAACAAAGTGCTGTCATAGTAAAAGGTGCCTGAACACACACTAATAATAATTATACATACACTTTTTAATCAGAGTATAGCATCAAGTCAATTAAACTCCTGGAATATTGATCTGGTCACTTAAGTAGCAGAAGGGGTTGTTAATCAGTTTCAGCTGCTTTGGCGTAAATGAAATTAACAACAGGTGCACTAGATGGGCAACAGTGAGACGACCTCCAAAACAGGAATGGTTTTACAAGTGGAGGCTGCTGACATTTTTTTTCCCCTACTCATCTTCTCTGACTGTTTTTCACTAGTTTTGCATTTGGCTGTAGTCAGTGTCACTACTGGTAGCATGAGGCGATACCTCGATACTATAGAGGTTACACAGGCAGTCCAACTCCTCCAGGATGGTACATCAATGCGTGCCATTGCCAGAAGGTTTACTGTGTCTCCCAGCACAGTCTCAAGAGCAAGGAGGAGATCCCAAGAGACAGGTAGTTACTCTTGGAAAGCTGGACAGGGCTGTAGAAAGTTCTTAGCCCATCAGCAGGACCGGTATCTGCTCCTTTGTGCAAGGAGGAACAGGATGAACACTGCCAGATGAGAGCAGGTTCACTCTGAGCACATGTGACAGACGTGAAAGGGTCTGGAGAAGGTTATGCTGCCTGTAACAACATTCATCAAGACCGGTTTGGTGGAGGGTCAGTGATGGTCTGGGGAGGCATATCCATGGAGGGATGCACAGACCTCTACAATCTAGACAATGGCACCCTGACTGCCATTAGGCATCGGGATGAAATCCTTGGACCCATTGTCACACCCTACACTGGTGCAGTGGGTCCTGGGTTCCTCCTGGTGCACGACAATGCCCAGCCTCATGTGGTGAGAGTATGCAGCCAGTTCCTGGAGGATGAAGGAATTAATACCATTAAATGGCCCCCACGCTCGCCTGATCTAAATCCAATAGAACACTTCTGGGACATTAGGTTTCGGTCCATCTGACACCGCCAGGTTGCACCTCAGTCTGTTCAGGAACTTAGTGATGCCCTGATCCAGATCTGGGAGGAAATACCCCAGGACACCATCCGTTGTCTCATTTGGAGCATGCCCCAACGTTGTCAATCATGCCTATTAGCACGTGGGGGCCATACAAACTACTATGGCCGAAACAACTAATCGATTATGAAAATAGTTGTCAACTATTTTCATAATCGATTAAATCGGCCAGCAGATTAGTTGGCCTGCATACAAAATGCATTTTTTTTTACATATCAGGAAATACAGTGCAGGACACATACAGCTCAGTATACTATCTATACATGTCAGAAGACACAGTGCAGCACACGTAAAGCTCAGTACACAATCCATACATGTCAGAAGACAGTGCAGCACACATACAGCTCAATACATAATCCATACATGTCAGAAGACACAGTGCAGCCACACATACAGCTCAATACATAATCCATACATGTCAGAAGACACAGTGCAGACACACATACAGCTCAGTACACAATCCATACATGTCAGTAAGTGCCTGAGAACTTGTGAATGTGTGAGGAGCAATGTCTCATGGGACATGTAGGAAGTGGGTGGTTCTAAAATCAGAAGGTTTTTTTACCTTATTACAGGGGCAATATATATTGCACTTTGCAGCTTACTATTGGGACACTCTGGAGGCAGGTGGAGCTAGAAGCGTCGGTGGGGGACCCCAGAAGAGGAGGACCCGGCCTGCTCTGTGCAAAACCATTGCACAGAGCAGGTAAGTATAACATGTTTGTTGTTAAAAAATACTTTAAAGACTGTGTTGCAATTACATTTAAAGAGGAACTGCAGTCTGCTCACATAATTTGCAATAAAAACTTCTTCGCCATTCTGAAGCTTCCCTCTAACCATTTTGCATATTATTTTATATATACAGTGATTCTGTACTTGCCAAATATGCTGCAGAAATCTCCCTCCACTGAGTCTGGCTGCAATCATTTTAACTGTGGGCAGCTGAAGGTGCTGCCTGTTCACTTCCTGGATTTACACAGACACACACCTCCAGCTCTACAGCTCTCATTGACCCTCTTATGAGAGAGGTGCATGATGTCAAACGCTGTGGCATTTTTCCAGACAAGAAACAGGAAATGGGCTGTATAAGGTATTTACTGGCAGAAAAAAAAAAGTTTTGCTATCCAATCAATATATGCCGATTGCGATTTCTTTTTTTTACCACATATATGATGAGGAAGTATATATATCGGCCAAAAGTGATGTATATATTTGTTTTTTTATTTATTTATTTTTGGATATGTATTATAGCAAAAAGTAAAAAAATAGGATTTTTTAACTTACCGTAAAATCCTTTTCTCTGAGTTAATTGACGGACGCAGCCTCTTATCCTTGACATTTGGGTTCATGCACCTTTCACTAGGAGTGGATTAAGCAGAACGTAGTTCAGCTAAAAGCAGACACAGCCCCTCCCAGGGGGCTGTCCTCACTTGGCATAACCCCTCCTGCCCTGCAGCAACTCAGTTCGTAACAAGCAGTACAAACTCAAAGAGGGGTGGGTGCTGTGTCCATCAATGAACTCAGAGAAAAGGATTTTACGGTAAGTCAAAAAATCCTATTTTCTCTTTCGTTCATTGACGGACGCAGCCTCTTATCCTTGACACGTGGGGGACGTCCCAAAGCAGTGTCAAAACGAGGGGTGGGCAACAACAACTGTACCCAACAGAAAAGTTCTCCGGGAGGCGCCCGACGCGCCTTACACCACCGCCTGCAAAACTTTGCGGCCAAAAGCAGCATCTGAGGACGCTGCAACATCAACTCTGTAAAATTTTGAAAAAGTGTGCACCGAGGTCCAAGTGGCTGCCTTGCACACCTGAGAAACCGACGCCTGATGTCGGAAAGCCCAGGAAGCACTAATCACCCTGGTAGAGTGAGCCGTGACCGAAAAAGGGGGGCTCCTATCCCCGAACAGCATACGTACGGGTCACCATCTGTTGTATCCAAAGGGAAATAGTGGCCGACGAGGCCGCCATCCCCTTGCGCAGACCAACCACCGCGACAAAAAGCGCATCTGACCTCCGAAAAGAGGCCGTGGCCACCAGATACACCCGCAGAGCTCTAACCACATCCAGGGAGTGCAAAGCAACCTCCTTAGGATGAGACAGGCGCAGACACAGTGAAGGGAGGACAATGTTCTCATTGATGTAAAAAAGAAGAGACCACCTTCGGTAAGAAGGAAGGAGAAGAGCACAAAACCGCCTTGTCCCTATGTAGGACCAAGTACGGAGACCTACAGGACAGAGCTGCCAGCTCAGACACCCGCCTAGCAGATGTAATATCCACCAGGAAAGCCACTTTCTGCGAAAGCAGCTGCAGGGAAATTTCCCTGATATTTTCGAAAGGCGGCTTCTGAAGCACTGAGAGGACCAGATTAAGGTCCCAAGGCGCCAAAGGCGACCGTACCTGGGGAGCGACATGATGAACCCCCTGGACAAAAGGTACGAATCAATGAATGCGTCGCCAAAGGACGCTGAAAAAGAATCACCAGGGCAGAAACCTGCCCTTTGAGAGTGCTCAATGTCAGCTTGTGGTCTAGGCCTCGTTGAAGGAAGGCCAGCAACCGAGCCACTGAACAGAACGGGGTTCCACACCCGCGCCTCGCACCAGGCAATGTAAGCCTTCCAGGTGCAGTGGTATATCTCGCGTGAAAAAGGACTTATGCACCTTGGGCATGGGAGGAATCACCAATTCCGAGACCCCCGAACCCTTAACACCTGGGATTCAATAGCCAGGCCGTTAAAGCGAGGACAAAGCAAGGTGCAAGTTGGGGCCCTGGGAAGCAGATCCTCGCAAAGCGGGAGCCGCCAGGGAGCATTTACCACCAACCGCACCATGTCGGCGTACCCGGGCCTCCAGGGCCTTTCCGGCACCACGAGAACGGGAGGAATTTCCTCTCCTTCTATCCTGCGCATAGGCACATGAGCAGCATGAGAAGGAAAAAAGCATAGGTGAACCGAAGACAGGTCCACAGAGCCACAAGGGCACCCACCTCGTCTCAGCTCACGAAGGCCTGCACCTTCTGAGTCCACCGGGGTGCCAGCCGAACCACGACTGGCATACCCCATCGCAGACAGATCTGCCGTAACACAGCCGGATTCGGGGACCATCCTCCCTGAACCAACCTCACACAACCAAGGCACACACTAGCCAACTCTCGACACCTGAAACGTAAACGGCGGAGATCACCAGCACGTGAAGTTCTGCCCACTGCAGAACGAAAGCCACTGTCAAAGCAGCAGCTAAGCGTCTTGTCCCGCCTTGCTGATCCACATATGCCACGGCCGTGGCAATCTCCGACTGAGCTCAGACAGGACAAAACTACAGCCTCCCCGACCAGCAGGAGAGGCAAAGCCAGATGGCCTGAAGATCAGGAAATGCATCTGGACACGAGACTCCTCCTGAGACCAGTGATCCCAGGTTGCCAACACCCCCAGGACTTCATCCAGGCAAACTGGCGTCTGTAGCGACCACCGTCCAAAAACAGGGAAGAAAACAACTTCTTGAATGCAGGGCTGGGGCCCGCAACCACAGTAGTGAGGCTCTGGCCTGGCGGTCCAACCTGATCAACTGAACCAGGGATGAGGAGGACTTGTCCCACTGCAGAAGAACACCTTAGCTGCCGAGCAGAAGTGTGACACTGCACAAACGGGACCGCCTCCAGAGAGGAAAGCCAGTGCCCCCGAAACCACATGCAAGGGGAAGGGGAAACCACTTTAGGGACAGTGGGGACTGACCCGCCAACTAAAGCGTCTGTGCTTGGTCATAGGAAGGAAAAAACCTCCATCCGGACTGAATCTCGGATCAGACCCAGAACCTCCAACACCGATTTCTGGAGAAATAGCACCCAGCCAGACTCCCACAGCGTGCGCCTGGTGATTGCCACTTCATCCCTAAGGGCTGGAGCCGACTCTGCCCGCTAGGGCAGGTCGGCCAGATCCACCGTGATGACCCCCAGCCTCATAGAGCCAGAACCGGGGCCACCAAACTGGCGAGGACCCGAGGCGCAGAAACAAGGTAACACAGGGAGAGCCATAACCGTGTAGTAAAGCTCCAATACCGTCAAGGCGCAGGAAATGCCGGAGTAGGGCACAGAGGGTGATATGCAGATGCGCCACTGCCCTGTTGAGAAAAACCAGGACAAAATCCTGGTGCGCCACCATCAAGGTGGCCAGACGTACAGGGACCAGGCAGTGGAGGGGCACCGAGCCATACCGCCCGGGCCCCGTTGTCCTCCAACCACAAGCAGGACGGAGTAAATCAGTGTACGCCCCAAGGATGGGACAAGGGCATCTACCCCTTGATGAAGCTGGTTCCTAGCCAGGCCGGTGGTCTTCCCGGGGGAACGGGAAAGAAATCCCATTTTGTACCCAGACAAAATCACCCAGTGGACCGAAATTCAGCAAAGTCATCGACCGCAGGGATCTCCCCACCCAAACCTTGGGTAGGGGCATCCCTTCACGCTGAAAAGGGGTCATCTCCTGGCTTGTCGCACCTATGCTGCCAGGGACACTTCCGCCCACCTGCGTGATCCCTGACAGGCAGGGAGCCCTAGCCCAATGGCGGAAGGAACGGAGAAAAGAGACCTCTTCTGGGCCGTCAAGGAGTGACCGGTGCATTGGGGCTCCCTACCTCCTGCTCCAACGTGGCTCCAAGAGCCGCCTAGTTGAGAAGGGAAGACTGCCAGGGCCTGTCTAACTGACAGGACCATACCGAAGCAGACATCTAAGCCCTGAAGGTGCCGGCCAGCGCGCCCCCCCCATGCAGGAGGAACCCCGCCTAAGCAGCTTCACGGTGCGAAGGCTCAGCCCGTTCCGAGGGTGTTTACAACACCTGAGTGGAATCAATACCGGGCGAAAGCTGACCCTGTCAGAACAACCCAGATCTGGCAGCAGACTTGGCGCTCCTGTCAGCCGGGCCTAAGGACGGCGTGACGGTAATCAGCGCCTGCATAGTTTACAACACACAGCAGGTGACACCTGGGAATCAGACCCATGGAATCAACTGTGGAAGGTAGACGCCCAGCCGAGCCCCCGAGATCGTGGACACCACGATCGGGCGAAACATAGTGGGTACAACCACGGGCCGCCACGTACAGAAAAGAAGGGGAGCTGAGACCACTCCCAGTTACCGCAGCTGCACTCCTAGTAGGACACCTGGGAAACCCACAGCCACGCGGGCCGGGCTAAGCGGCCCGACAGGGACGGCCCTTCCCTGCAAGGGACCAGCCGTAATCCCCCAAACCGGAACTCGTGACCCCCGACACGGGAGAAGGGGGCCACTGCCGGGTGGACTGGTGCCGGCCCGCCTGTGACATGGGCCATGCTACACTCTACTGGAAAGCAACATCCGAGAGCACAGGACAACTGCCACCGGTCATCCGCTGACGATCAAGGCGATGTCTGGTGCCTTCCCGAGCGTCGCTGCGGCACACCCCTCCATACTATTCGGGGAACACATCGATCAATATCCCAAGGGGGGCCCCCGACCTAGGAAGGCCCCACGTCAGGGTCCGACTCATGCCAGAGGCAGGAGAGGGGTACGGCCCGCCATACGCCCAAGTCCCTGCCCGGGAAACCCAGGACCCCAGGACCGCCTCGCAGTCCCTAAGCGGAGAGGTCAAGTGGGGAGGCACCTGCATCGGCTAACCTATCCTGGAAACATGGCCCGCAAACTGAGACCAAGGACCCCCCCCAAGACTGCGCAGAACTCCCACAGGAAGGTAACCCCCGGGGGGACTCACCGCTGCTGCTGCCCGCCACTGCATATGCCTTTTTCCTGCACGAGCTGCTGCCAAGGCAGGTCTGTGTACACCAACCCTTCCCCACATGTCATGCAGGGACAGGGCTGTGACCAGCTACTGTGCGGGGGGTAAACCAGTGCCAGAAGGCCAGGGCACCGCCCCCCACACACATACAGGCTGGAATGCATGGGGCACCGCAAGATGGCCGCCATGCACCACTAGAGGCCAAAACATGCGGCCGGCCACAACAAAATGGCGCCGCAATCAGCAATAGAGGCCAAATATACGGCCGACTACGGGAAAATGGCGGCCGGACCACCGCAAACCATGCAGCCGGCCCCGCCGAAGGTAAGGGGCGCCTCTAAGGGCCCCCACATCGCAGGGGACCCCCGGAGGGGGTGGGGGAACAAGCAGCGGCCATGCAGCATAGGGGGAGGGGGGTGCAGAAAAGGTGGAACCAGCCCGTCAGCCTAACACCCCAGGGGAGGAACCCGCCTACCCGCCCCTCACCCCGGGGGGAGCGTACTTACCCATCCAGATGGGCATAGCGGGTCGCCACCCGAGACAGACCTGCCACCCCGCCGGTTCGGGGGGAGCTGCTGGCCATGCGACACCCGAGCCCGAGGACCCAGTCCTAAGTGTGCTGGTGGGACGTTTAACACGCACGGAACGAGGCCTGACGCGACCGACGCCGCGTGCTGCTAAAGGTCGGCTCGTGTCCGTTGGCCGCGCTGGGGAGACTAGCTGGATCTAGGATATCCAGCCTGTCACCCAGCCGGCTACTTGATTGCATTCTTCATCAGAAGTCTTGAGAAAAAAATTAAAAAATGGGGAACCGCAGATCCCAGCAGGGAGCCAGGTCCTACTCCTTGCACTAGGCAGAAAAAACTGAGTTGCTGAGCAGGGCAGGAGGGGTTATGCCACGTGAGGACAGCCCCCTGTGAGGGGCTCTGTCTGCTTTTAGCTGAACTACGTTCTGCCTAGTCCACGCCTAGTGAAAGGTGCATAAACCCACATGTCAAGGATAAGAGGTTGCGTCCGTCAATGAACGAAAGAGAAATATTGTTTTTTTTTTTTCAAAATTGTCGCTCCTTTTGTTTATAGCGGTGATCATAAGTCATGTAGAGGTGATCAAATACCACCAAAAGAAAGCTCTATTTCTGGGGGAAAAAGGACGTCAATTTTGTTTGGGTACAACGTCACATGTCCGTGCAGTTATCAGTTAAACCGAAGCAGTGCCAAATCGCAAAACGTGATCTGGTCCTAAAGTGGGAAATCCTTCCAGGGCTGAAGTGGTTAATGTCTAAACCGCTGGCAACAAAAGTGAGTACACCCCTAAGTGAAAATGTCCAAATTGGGCCCAATTAGCCATTTTCCCTCCCCGATGCCATGTGACTCGTTAGTGTTACAAGGTCTCGGGTGTGAATGGGGAACAGGTGTGTTAAATGTGGTGTTATCGCTCTCACTCTCTTATACTGGTCACTGGAAGTTCAACATGGCACCTCATGGCAAAGAACTCTCTGAGGGTCTGAAAAAAAGAATTGTTGCTCTACATAAAAATGGCCTAGGCTATAAGAAGATTTCCAAGACCCTGAAACTGATACAGGCCTCGCCATGGTCGACCAAAGACGTTGAGTGCACATGCTTAGCGTCATATCCATTGGTTGTCTTTGGGAAATACACATATGAGTGCTGCCAGCATTGCTGCAGAGGTTGAAGAAGTGGGGGGTCAGCCTGTCAGTGCTCAGACCATACGCCGGCACACTGCACCAAATTGGTCTGCATGGCTGTCGTCCCAGAAGGTGTCAAGCGTGTGTGGCAGGCAACCAGGTGAGGAGTACAAAGACAAGTGTGTCTTGCCTACAGTCAAGCATGGTGGTGGGAGTGTCATAGTCTGGGGCCGCATTAGAGTGCTGTCGGCACTGGGTAGCTACATTTCATTGAGGGAACCATGAATGCTAACATGTTCTGTGACAAACTGAAGCAGAGAATGATCCCCTCCTTTCGGAGACTGAGCCGCAGGGCATTATTCCAACATGATAACAATCCCAAACACACCTCTTAGACTACCACTGCCTTGCTAAAGAAGTTGAGGGTAAATGTGATGGACTGGCCAAGCAGGTCTCCAGACCTAAACCCTATTGAGAATCTGTGGGGCATCCTCAAACGGAAGGTGGAGGAGCGCAAGGTCTCTAACATCCACCAGCTCTGTGATGTCGTCATGGAGGAGTGGAAGAGGACTCCAGTGGCAACCTGTGACGCTCTGGTGAACTCCATGTTAAATAGGGTTAATTAAGGTAGTGCTGGAAAATAATGATGGCCACAGAAAATATTGACACTTTAGGCCCAATTTGGACATTTTCACTTAGGGGTGCACTCACTTTTGTTGCCAGCGGTTTAGACATTACTGGCTGTGTGTTGAGTTATTTTGAGGGGACAGCAAATTTACAGTTATACAAGCTGTACACTCACTACTTTACATTGTAGCAAAGTGTCATTTCTTCAGTGTTGTCACATGAAAAGATAGAATAAAATATTTACAAACATGTGAGGGGTGTACTCACTTTTGTGAGATACTGTATATATATATATATATCCCCATTAGTATGACAGTAAGGGTGACAACAGTCTATGATAGACCGTTTCAGGAAAGAATCCTTGTCTCCAGGGAGCAATGTGAAGGTTATTTCTCAGCAAAAGTGAGACAGAAGTAAATACCCTTCAGAGGTCCATCGCTTCCTTACTCTGCAAAACTAGCAAAAAAAAAAAAAGTGCATCTGTTGCTCCACAGATATTTATTTTTAATTTGTTTGGAGTTCAGCTTTAATAGGAGAATGTACCAAGTTAAACTTCTGTTTCTTTCGGCTGTCTGCAGTAAAAGAAATAAAATATACTGAAAAGTCACACAATGTTTTCCAGGAACAACTAACTGCCTGGAACATTGTATAGCCAAAATAAGCATTAGCAGATGACTTAAGTTTCAAAAGAACGTAGCCTAGCAGTGGAAATACTTAAGCCTTCACTGTATAATATAGTTTAGAATCCAAGTATATAAATAAAAATAAAAAAGGAACTAGGTTCGCTGAATTAACTGCTTACAGTTGAGCTTGACATAACCAGGAGGTGTAAAAAGCTGTAAAAAGCTGAACTTTAGTGGGCAACTGTTTATGGCTCTGGCAATTTTTACTGATGTCAGTAAGGGTCATCAAAAATGGGGGAAATGGTTGGAGAGATTTCCTCAAACTTCCTATCAGTGGCGGCTGGTGAAGTTTCAGGATGGGGGGGGGGGGGGGGGAATG
>BLSH010246063.1:749736-777867 GCA_018402905.1 Glandirana rugosa | reverse complement strand
AAGCCACTGATTTGCCCTATTTTTGCTTTCGAATCACCATCCCATTTTTCCCAGCAGAATATGCCGGTTTGGGCAATCACGGTCACGGAGAAAGTTCAGGTATAGGTCCAATTCTTTTTTATGAAAATAATTCTTGAACTTATTTCCTACTGAGGTTTCTAGTTATTGTACAGGGTGGGCCATTTATATGGATACACCTTGTTTGTGGCACATTAGTATATGTGAGGGGGGAAACTTTTCAAGATGGGTGGTGACCATGGCGGCCATTTTGAATCCAACTTTTGTTTTTTCAATAGGAAGAGGGTCATGTGACACATCAAACTTATTGGGAATTTCACAAGAAAAACAATGGTGTGCTTTGTTTTAATGTAACTTTATTCTTCCATGAGTTATTTACAAGTTTCTGACCACTTATAAAATGTGTTCAATGTGCTGCCCATTGTGTTGGATTGTCAATGCAACCCTCTTCTCCCACTCTTCACACACTGATAGCAACACCACAGGAGAAATGCTAGCACAGGCTTCCAGAATCCGTAGTTTCAGGTGCTGCACATCTCGTATCTTCACAGCATCGACAATTGCCTTCAGATGACCCCAAAGATAAAAGTCTAAGGGGGTGAGATCGGGAGACCTTGGGGGCCATTCAACTGGCCCACGATGACCAATCCACTTTCCAGGAAACTGTTCATCTAGGAATGCTCGGACCTGACACCCATAATGTGGTGGTGCACCATCTTGCTGGAACTATGATGTCGGTGATAGGGAATTGCTGGCCATCAAGTCGGCTTTGGAGGAATGGCGGTACCTTCTGGAAGGAGCAGCTCACCCGGTATTGGTTTTTACTGACCATAAAAACCATAAAAAAACTATATGCTGTGAAGATACGAGATGTGCAGCACCTGAAACTACAGTTACTGGAAGCCTCTGACTTCAAAGTGGCCGCCATGGTCACCACCCATCTTGAAAAGTTTCCCCCCTCACATATACTAATGTGCCACAAACAGGAAGTTAATATCACCAACCATTCCCATTTTATTAAGGTGTATCCATATAAATGGCCCACCCTGTACTTTTATTTTGTTTTTATGCTACTTTTTGGCAGCTAACATATATACTGTTAGGGTATAATATGATGCAAGGCTATACAGGGTTCCCTTCCCCTGTAGGTATTATCCGCTCATACCTTAATTTGTTGGTACCAACAGCCTGTACACAATATAGAGTTCTCTAATTGCACGTTTCTGTTGTTAGCCTTCTAGCATGCCCTTCACTGGAGGGAGCCTTTTCTTTGGGCTTAAAAGGGGTAGTAAAGCCTTGCGGTTTTTCACCTTAATGCATTCTATGCATTAAGGTGAAAGACCTTTTCTTTTGCAGCTCCCACCAGACCCCCGTATACTTACCTGAGCCGGATCGTTCCCACGCTAATGACGAGCCTAGCATCTCAAGCCGCGGGCTCCAGTCCTCATTGCATACATTGATAGCAGGGGAGCCATTGGCTGTCAATCAAGTCCGGTGATGCGGGAGTCGGGGCCGAGTCCTGCTGTCTGTGTCAAAGGATGCAGAAGCAGAACTCAGGAGCGCGCCCGCACGAGTGACCCCAGGGAAAGCGCTTCCCTGATGGGGCACTTGAGAAGAGGAGGAGCCAGGAGCCTCGCTGGGGGACCCCAGAAGTGGAGGTTCTGCGCAAAACTGTTGCACAAAAGAGGTATGGCATGTTTGTTATTTAAAAAAAAAAAATCTAGACTTTAGTATCACTTTACACCCTGTTCCAAATTATTATGCAAATTCTATTTCAGTGTCACAAAGATTAAATATTTTGTTTTTCAGTTTAACTCATGGATGGCATTGTGTCTCAGGGCTCTTTTGATCACTGAAAACAATCTCAGACACCTGTGATAATTAGATTGCCAGGTGAGCCCAATCATCGCACTATTAAGAGATTTGTGGCTGATTCAGAGCACAGATGGGTTTGTGCAGATAAAGGTACATTGAGGAAGATTTCTGCCAGATCCATGCATGAGATCAAGAGAGCAGCTGCTAAAACACCATTACATAGCAGCAAACAGATATTTGAAGCTGCTGGTGCCTCTGCAGTCCCACAGACATCAAGGTGTAGAGTCCTCCAGCGTCTTGCAACTGTGCATAAACCTTCCATTTGGCCACCACTAACCAATGCTCACAAGCAGAAACGGCTGCATTGGGCAGAAAAATACATGAAGACTAAAATTTTCAAACAGTCCTGTTCACTGATGAGTGCCGTGCAACCCTGGATGGTCCAGATGGATGGAGTAGTGGATGGTTGGTGGACGGCCACCCTGTTCCAACAAGGCTGTGACGTCTGCAAGGCGGTGGTGGAGTCATGTTTTGGGCCGGAAAAATGGGAAGAGAGCTGGTCGGCCCCTTTAGGGTCAAGATGACCTCTGCAAAGTTTGTGGAGTTCCTGACTGACCACTTCCTTCCCTGGTACAGAAGAAAGAACTATGTTTTCCATAATAACATCATCTTCATGCATGACAATGCACCATCTCATGCTGCAAAGAATACCTCTGCATCAATGGCTGCTATGGGGATAAAAGGAGAGAAAGTCATGGTGTGGCCTCCATCCTCCCCTGACCTCAATCCTATTGAGAACCTATGGAGCATCCTCAAGCAAAAGATCTATGAGAGTGGGAGGCAGTTTACATCCAAACAGTAGCTCTGGGAGGCTATTCTGACATCTTGCAAACAAATTCAAGCAGAAACTGTCCAAAAACTCACAAGTTCAATGGATGCAAGACTTGTGAAGCTGCTATCAAATAAGGGGTCCTATGTTAAAATGTAACGTGGCCTGATAAAATGTTTGAAAAGTTAAAATGTTGTTCAAAGTTTGATTGAAATAGCTTTTGATTTCAGTAAAAATGCTGCAAACACAACAAATGACAATTTTCAGTTCTTTACAACCTGTAAAGTGTTTTTAAACTTACTGTGCGTAATGATTTGGAACAGTGCATTGTAAGTTTTTTATTTTGAAAAAAAATACTGTTATCATTAGGAGGTTTGTTTGAATAAAATTTGAATTGTACTCTTTGACTGTTGTTTACATCAATTATTTAGGTAAATGAGAAAAATATCATTGGCATAATAAATTGGAACAGGGTGTAATGGCCTCCCTTCCAAACTAAGGGCTCAATAGTTATTTTAATATCAGCCTGCTCCTTTTGTACCTAGGCTTTCTTATATGGCAGTAATGCTTGGTTATTCTTTGGTTACTTGTGTATGCATTATGCGGGTGGTATCCACCCATTACTTGTGGTTGTCAGCACTACTACTTTTCTTTTGTATTTCTTTTTGATTTATGACAAATTTGCTATGTCTCCGTAGGAATGTTATTTTTCTAATTAAAGATTACATAAAAAAAAAAAAAATAATAATAATAATAATAATAACTAGAACTGCACGATACTGGCTAAAATGAGAATCACAATTTTTTTTCTTAGAATAAAGATCATGATTCTCACGGCGTAACATCTTTCACATTATACAAAAAAATGGGCTAACTTTACTGTTTGTTTTTTTTTTTGTAATCATTAACCAGTTGCCAACCGCCCGCCATGGCTTGACAGCAGCAACATGGCTCTCCTGCTTGAATCGCCGTCCCGACAGCGGGTGCAGGAGCGAGTATTATGGGCTCGTGCACGCCGCCGGAAGCACGCTTGTGAGCTCACATGCTCGCTGTCTGCTGCCCATCTGCGATTGCTCCCCCACAGTGACAGAACGGGTATCCATGAATGTAAACAAGCGGATCCCCGTTCTGACATAAACGCTTATTGAGATTTTTTTTCACCGAAAATATGAGGAAGAATACAGCCTAAACTGATGAATACATTTATTTTTTTATAATCTTTTTGGATATGTATTATAGCAAAAAGTAAAAAATATTGCGTTTTTTCAAAATTGTCGCTATTTGTTTGTTTATAGCGCAAAAAATAAAAACCCGCAGAGGTGATCAAATACCACCAAAAGAAAGCTCTATTTGTGGGAAAAACGTTGCACGACTGCACAATTGTCAGTTAAATCGACGCAGTGCCGAATTGCAAAAAGCGCTCTGGTCAGGAAGGGGGTAAATCCTTCTGGGGCTGAAGTGGTTAAAGTGTATATAGCAATTTTATTCTCCAGGGTCTCTACTAAAAAAAATATACAATGTTTGGGGGTTCTAAATAATTTTCTATCAAAAAATACTGATTTTAACTTAAAGCAACAAGTGTCAGAAAAAGGTTTAGTCTTTAAGTGGTTAAACTGGCCTCATTTACAGACCGAAGAGTTCATCCCTTTAATCTAAAAGAAGTAAATGCTACAATGTTTCTCTTTATCTCTGCCTATGATCAAAGACAAAGGTGGCTGAAAAACACACTGATAAAAAGTAATTTAAAGAGGAATATGCTCTCACCTCTGGGATTCATTGGGGAGCTACCGCAGCTCAGCCTCATAACGATCGGAGCAAAGGCCAGACGCCCCTCCACACAATGCTTTCTAACACTGTCCAGAACTGACAGAGGAAAATGTATGTGCAGGTCACAAAGAAACACGATGCTATGATTGTCCTGGAAAACACATACTCATTTATAGTAGGGCAGTATTATGCTTAGGATTCAATGATATTCCCTTGAAATGTTACAAACCTGTATAGTGTCAACTCCAATCTGTAGTCCTGCTGCCCGCTCAAAGTTTCCACTTCTCTTCAGATACTGATAGCTGAGAAGGAAATTGATGGCATTAATACAGACGACATTGTGACTTATAAAATACAGAGGCTTCTAATCTGCATTCTGATATAGACATCTGCAGAGAATCAACTGCTTACTTTATGCAATGCATAAAAAGATACTTTAATATCTAAAAAAACCACAAAAAAAAATGATCACCTTTATAGCATAGCTCTTAATGTAGTACCTATTGTACTATGCAAGGAGATAAAAACTGAAGTTTTCAATTCATGGTTTGGAAAAAAAAGACAGCTTTTTAACAAAACAAAAATCAATGCTCACTGCTTGTATAGTATACATGCACAGTCCTGGTGACTTTGCACGCAGCTTGCAGTCTGTACACAATATGGAGAACTCAATCTCCTCCTTTCATTGCACATGTACTCCCACTTCTTGGGGCAGGTGATGTACAGTAGAAGTGGAGTTGATACCATCTGACAGCTGTTCTAGGTAACAGGAGAAATCAATGGGCTTTCACAGGAAAGAAGAAAATGGCATCATTCTTACAAGTAGGCGAGATTTTTCCTCTGCCAAGTTTAATCTAGGCATTTCTTTCCATTTCTAGTACAGGCATGATATTAAATACTTAGACTTCTGCTATGCTTAAAGCAGAACTTCACTGTAAAGGGGAAGTTCTGCTCTATGTCTTCCTCCCCACCTCCTCTACCACATTTGACACATTCATTTTTTTCTATTGGAGAGCAGGTACCAAGCTTTAATATGTACCCACTCCCACTGGGATCACCCCCCCCCCCTCTGCCCGCAGCCTTCTGGTAGACATCACATGACCATTCACAAAGCCACAGCGTGGCTCACGCATACACAGTGGGAGGCTGGCTGTGAAGCCGCAGAGTCACACCCAGCTTCTAACAGTAAATGAGTGCCGATGCTGGAGAACTGAAGACGGGCGAAGAACCGGCCCAGGGGAGGACATGGACAGGTAAGTGCCCTTAAACATCGGCAGCTACAGTATTTGTAGCTGCTGACTTTTTTCCTCTACGGTGAAGATCCTCTTTAACCACTTGCTGACCAGCCGCTGTCGTTATATGGCGGCAGGTCGGCTCTCCTGTGCAAATCGGCATAGCAGTACGGCAGCTCGCGCAGAGCGTGCCTGCAAATCGGGCGGACTCGATGTCCGCCGGCGGTACAGAGGCAGAACGGGGATCTGCCTATGTAAACAAGGCGGATGCCCGTTCTGACAGGGGACATGACAGATCTACTGTTCCCAGTCATCGGGAACAGCAATCTCTGTCATGTCCCTGCCAGCCCATCCCCCCTACAGTTAGAACACACCTAGGGAACACAGTTAACCCCTTGATTGCCCCCTAGTGTTTAACCCCTTCCCTGCCAGTGTCATTATTACATTGGTCAGTGCATTTTTATAGCACTGATCAATGTAATAATTTCACTGGTCCCCAAAAAGTGTCATTTGGGGTCAGATTTGTCCGCCGCAATGTCACAGATCGCCGCCATTACTAGTAAAAAAAAATAAAAATCCCTAAATCTATTCCCATAGTTTGTAGACGCAATAACTCTTGCGTAACCCAATCAATATACACCTATTGCGATTTTTTTTTACCAAAAAATATGT
The DNA here is from genome assembly GCA_018402905.1 of Glandirana rugosa. Lineage (NCBI taxonomy): Eukaryota > Metazoa > Chordata > Amphibia > Anura > Ranidae > Glandirana > Glandirana rugosa. The sequence continues at coordinate 771,534 of BLSH010246063.1, read as the reverse complement.
AGAAGAATATATATTGGCCTAAACTGATGAATACATTTTTTTTTATATTTTTTTTTTGCATATGTATTATAGCAAAAAGTAAAACAGATAGTTTTTTTCAAAATTGTCACTCTTTGTTTATAGCGCAAAAATAAAAACCACAGAGGTGATCAAATACCACCAAAAGAAAGCTCTATTTGTGGGAAAAAAGGAGATCAATTTTGTTTGGGTGCAGAGTCGCAAGACTGCGCAATTGTCAGTTAAAGTGACGCAGTGCCATATTGCAAAAAATGGCCTGGTCATTAAGGGGGTAAATCCTTCCGGGGCTGAAGTGGTTAAATAACACACTTGGTTAATAATAAAGTTGACTTGCACTATCAAGCTACACCTGCCTATATGGCCAAAAATAAGTGGACATCCCCCACTCCCCAACAAATTACTGTGTTAAAGTTTTTTCAGTGAAAGTTACTGTTAATGCTACAGTATGTATACAAGCATTTTAGACAATTTTGCATTTCCATCCATGTGGCTAACATTTTGAGAAGGGGCTTGTCTGTTTCACTGTGACTGTGCCCCAATGCACAACAACAGATCTATAAATACATGGTTTGAAGAAATTGGCATGGGGGATCTCGAGTGGCCTGCACAAGACCCAGACTTATTATATATTTGGGAAGAATTGGTACACTGATTGTCTTCTCATCCAACATCAGTACCTGTCCTCAAAAACTCTTATTTGCTGAATGGGCCCAGTTTCCCACAGACATCACAAAATCTGGGAAGCAACTCCATAAGAGTTAAGCCACAATAACTGTCTAAGCACCACCACCGACACGGACAGCTTACAGAGCAAGGGAACTGCTTCTAACAAAGCATCCCAGACAAACTGCAACCCCTGGACCAGCTGGTCCGCCAATTCAGCAAAGGCAGGAGGGAACTGCTCTTCCTTCAAATCGTGTCGCAACAGTTTTGCCCACTCGGTTAGGGTCTAATACACCAGAGCCACGGTCAGCACCGACCTAAGTACCGAGCCCGCAATAGTGAACATAGTGCAGCCCAGAGACTCGGCCTTCCAGTCAGCCGGATCTTTAAAGGCAGGGGGGTCCTCTACCGGGATCATGGTGCCTTTGTTCAACCGAGAGACCGAAGGGTCCACCACAGGAGGAGTAGTCCATTTTTTGAGGAAACTCTCCTCAAAGGGATAGCGCACCGCAAAGTGTTTTGGGACTGCAAAAGGGCGCTTCAGACGTTCCCATTCTTTATAAACAAATTTGTCAAAATAGATGGGGTAAGGAAACACCTTTGTCGTACGGGGTGGCTTGTGAGTGCCAAATTGAACGGGCACCTCCGCCGCATTCTCCATTTTTAAAGTTTCCCACACAGATGTAATCAGTGCGTCCACCAACGCCTTTTCCTGTACAGCCACAGGGGCAGAGGAATCATCCTCACTGCCTGAAACATGAGGGACCGTGGTCACAAGCCCCGTAGGGTGGGCCCCGTCCGCAGCGACCGAGTCAGATTCTGGATCTCAGGAGACAGACAAAGCAGGGGACGGCGGGGGGCATTTTTTGCTATGCCGCCGCCTGCAAGCCACCTTCACCCGGGACACAAAGGACTCAAGGACCGCCGTCACACCGGTAACAAAAACACAGACTCACCAGGACACCCCACACCTACATCAGAGAGAGGAGGGGACCCCACCAGACTTACCACCCCGTCGATATAGCACTAGCTGCCTCAGAGGTAAAGCTGCAACCATGTGGCGTCCAGAGGAGGAAATCCACATGTCCAACACTGGGATACAGAGGAGGAGGGGCTTGTCTCTGCTAAAAAACACCTTCTCAGGCTCCACAGTAATGGCCTGCGGCTGCTAAGCACCAAAGGCACCTGTACCATGGGCGCTGTGCTACAGAAAAATGTCCGCCGACCATAGGAAACTGCATGTCTGCAGTTCCAGAGGCTCCGGCTACAAGAAAATGGCCGCCTGCCACGAAACCGTGGCTCTACAGGATCCAGGGGGGACCCTGACACTTGGCCAGCATCTCTCCTGCAAGGAGAGGGAAAAGGGCCCTCAGCCCCCCAGGGGAAAAAAGGAGCCCCCCCTGCATGGTAAGCCAGCGACAGCGGCGCCCCCCCCCCCCACCAGTACCACAGTACTGTCCCACAGGCTAGAGGCCTATCCCACATGGCAGAGGAGAGGGGAGAGGAGGGGGGAGGGAGGGGAGCCTCACAGGAAGGAGGTGAACCTGCAGGACCAATCGACCCAGGGAGGGGCCCGCATCCGCCGCACAATCCCAGAGGGAAGATGGGGGGACATGTACTCACCATATCTGGACCGCACGGGCACCGCTCCAGACGGGACCTCCTCGCCACAGAAGTGTGGGGGGCTGTCGGCCATGAGGGATGCTGCGACATGGGCCTGGACCCGATCGTATGCGACCTCGCAAGACGTTTAACTCTCAGGGCCAGCCCCCGTCCAGTGGGGCTATGTCGCGGCCGACCTAGCGCGTAGCTGCAGTTTGCAAGCGCTCGCTGGCCAGACTGGGGAGAACGCTGGATACTTAGTGACAAGCCCGTTGTCCAGCCTGGCAGTTGCTAGTAGATCTCACCGGAAAAAAAATCCTCAAAAAAGAAAATAACAAACAAAAGACATTGCCAGGACTAGAGGTCCCAGCGGGGAACTAGGTCCTTACTCCTGACTAGGCAGAAAAAAACTGAAGTCCTATAGCAGAGAGGGGAGTGTATACCACCTAGGACTGCCCCTGGGTGTAGCCAAATCTTTTGTCTGCCTAGTGTCCTACTCCTGTATGGGGCGGTATAACCCAATTGTGATGTCTAAGGAAGCGCTGTGTCTGTCAATGAACGTAAGAGAACACGGTATTAAGAACTGGGGCATGTAAACTTTTGATCAAGGTAATTTGGGTAGTTTCTGCTGTCATTATGATTTAAAAAGAGTAAACACAGTTGATTGATAATAAATGGTTTCAGCCAAGCACTAACCATGCGTGAAAGAAAAGTTTTTGTGTTATCATTCATATTCTCTGAAAAATGGCCAAGAAATCATAAATTCTGCAGGGTATGCAAACTTATGAGCACAACTGTATGCACTTGAAGTACTCCAGGAAGTATATATAATGATGCAAATTAAACAATTTAATTTTAATTTTTACTTGGGGATAACGGATTCAACATGAGAATTACTATTCAGTTCTCAGAAGGTGCATGGAAATTTGCATCCTCACAATGTGTCAGAGGCCACATCTATCAAAATGTTACTATATGCAATTCCTAGATGTGTCCTTATCAGCACACAAAAGTGACATTATATTGCAGACTAGATTACTTGACTGAAATAAAACACAGTGGCGTTTATTTACTAAAACTGGACAGTGAAAAACCTGGTGCAGCTGTGCACGGTAGCCAATCCGCTTCTAACGTCAGCTTGTTCAATTAACCACTTGCTTACTGGGCACTTAAACCCCCCTCCTGCCCGGACCAATTTTCAGTTTTCAGCACTGTCACTACTTGAATGACAATTCCACCGTCGAGCGACGTTGTATCCAAACCCAAACGTCCTTTTTTCCCACAAATACAGCTTTCTTTTGGTGGTATTTGATCACCGCTTTTTATTATTTGCGCTATAAACAAAAAAAGAGCGACAATTTTGAAAAAATAACAATTTTTTAAACTTTTTGCTATAATAAATATCCAAAAATAAAAAAAACACATTTATTCCTCAGTTTAGGCCGATATATATTCTTCTACATATTTTTTGGTAAAGAAAAAAATCGCAATAAGCGTATTTTGATTGGGTTGCGCAAAAGTTATAGCGCCTACAAACTATGGACATTGGTTTATGGCATTTTTAATTTTTTTTTTCTTACTGGCAATGGCAGTGATCTGCGATTTTTATCAGGACTGCGATATTACGGTGGAAATGTCTGACATTTTTGACACTTTTTTGGGACCAATGACATTTAGACAGCGATCAGATCTAAAAATAGACACTGATTACTGTATAAATATCATTGGCAGGGAAGGGGTTAACACTAAGGGGGCGATCAAGGTGTTAAATGTGTTCCCTGGGTGTATTCTAACTGTGTGGGGGAGAGGCTAACAGGGACATAACAGATCTAACTGTCATGCCCCCCTCACAGAGCGGGGAACTGTTGTGTTTACATCGGCGGTTCCCCATTCTGGCTCCCTGTAAAGGGATTGCGGGTCTCTGGCGGACATCGAGTCCGCCCGACCTGCGGGCACAGCGTGCGGCGGCGCGCGCCCCGCCAGCGGCTGGCACAGCGAGCCTGGAGGCGCGCAAAGGGGAGGACGTCTACTGACGGCCTCCCGGCAGAGTAGATCCGCGCTGTAGCCGTCAATCGGCTATAGCGCGGATCTGAAGAGGTTAAGCTTTGACCAAAAAAAAAAAACCCGGAAGCTTATTGGTTTCTATGCAGGGTTGCACCATATTTTTCACTCTCCAGCTTTAGTAAGTCCACCCCACAATTCCAGCGTTTGGTCAATTAGCAAAAACTAGTAATGTATATATGTTTATATAAAGTTATGCATTTCTGAACAAAATTCAGAAGATGCTACTAAAAAGATGCAACTACCACAAATTGAATGTAATCTATATCTGCTACAGTAATATCACCTATAGTGCTGTGAAAAAGTATTTGCTCCCTTCCTGATTTTTTATTTTTTTTTGCATATTTGTCACATCTAAAAGATTCAGATTAACCACTTCAGCCCCGGAAGGATTTCCCAGGTTAGGACCAGAGCACTTTTTGCGATTTGGCACTGCGTTGCTTTAACTGACAATTGCGCAGTCGTGCGAATTTGTACCCAAACGAAATTTGCGTCCTTTTTTCCCCACAAATAAAGCTTTCTTTTGGTGGTATTTGATCTCCTCTGCATCATTTCTGATCACCGCTATAAACAAAAGAAGAGTGACAATTTTGCAAAAAACCCTGTTTTCCTTACTTTTTGCTAAAATACAAATCCAATAAAATATATAAAAAACATTTTTTTTTTCATCGGTTTTGGCTGATTTATATTCTTCCTCACATTTTTGGTAAAAAAAAAATTGCAATCGGCGTTTATTGATTGGTTTGCGCAAAAGTGGCCGCGTTTACGGATAATGAGAATTAATTTCTGGGGTTTTTATTTTTTTTTATGTTTTACTAGTAATGGCGGCGATCTGCGATTTTTAGCGGTACTGCGATATTGGGGCGGACACGTCGGACCATTTTGTCACTTTTTTGGGACCAATGACATTTATACAGCGATCAGAAATTTAAATATCCACTGATTACTGTATAAATGTCACTGACATTGAAGGGGTTAACCTGCAGGGGGAGATCTAGGGGTTAACTGTGTTCCCTGGGTGTGTTCTAACTGTGAGGGGGCTGGGCTGTTATGGGCATAAGAGATCTAACTGATCCCAGTGACAGGGATCAGTAGATCTCCTATGCCCCCACTGACAGAGTGGGGAACCGCCTTGTTTACACTGGCGGTTCCCCGTTCTTTTGCTGTGGCCGCTCATCGCGGCTCGCCGGCGGACATCGGCTCCGCCCGAGCCGCGGGCACACTCCTCAGGAGTACGGGGGGTGCTTATATACGGCGATTCGCGGGACGCATCCACACTGCCGCTGTGAATATACGGTAGGCAGTGTGGAAGTGGTTACACAAATTTTAATAGTGCACAAAGATAACCCAAGTAAATACAAAATGCAGTTTTTAAATGAGTATTTCATTTATTAAGGGAAAAAGGCTGTCCAAACCTCCTGGCAAATTGCGGCAGATCATTCCGCGATCTAAAAAAATGCAAGAACATATGTGAAACAAAGTAATTAACATGCATTAGTCTGGAGAGGGTTGCAAAGCCATTTCTAAGGCATTGGGACTCCAGTGAACCACGGTGAGAGCCATTATCCACAAATAGAGAAAACTTGGAACAGTGGTGAACCTTCCCAGGAGTGGCCGGCCTACCAAAATTACTCCAATAGCACAACGATGACTCCTCCAGGAGGTCATAAAAGTACCCAGAACAACATTTAAAGAACTGCAGGACTCACTTGCCTTAGTTAAGGTCAGTGTTCATGATTTAACAATAAGAAAGAGACTGGGCAAAAATGGCATCCAGGGGAGAGTTTCAAGGCAAAAGCCACTGCTGACCAAAGAAAAACACAAGAGGCTTGTCTCACATTTGCAAAAAAATAAATCTTGATTATTCCGAAGACTTTTGGGCAAATATTCTGTGGACTGATGAACCAAAAGTTGAATTTTTTTAGAAGGTGGGCGTCCCGTTACATCTGGTGTAAAACTAACACAGCATTTCATATAAAGAATATCATACCAACAGTCAAATGTGGTGAAAGTGTGATGGTCTAGGGCTGCTTTGCAGCTTAAGGACCTGGACAACTTGCAATAATGGATGGAGCCATGAATTCTGCTCTATATCAGAAAATCCTGAAGGAGAATGTTCAGCCATCAGTTTGTAACCTGAAGCTCAAGCGCACTTGGGTTATGCAGCAGGACAATGGCCTGAAATACACCAGCAAGTCCACCTTTGAATGGCTCAAAAAAATAATAATAAGGTTTTGGAGTGGCCTAATCAAAGTCTGGACTTAAATCCCATTGAGATGCTGTGGCATGACCTTAAACAGACCGTTTATGCTCTAAAAACCTCCAATATGGCTGAATTAAACAATTCTGCAAACAGTGGGCCAAAATTCCTCCACAGTGATTTGAAAGACTCATTTCCAGTTATCACAAATGCTTGATTGCAGTTCTTGCCGCTAAGGGTGGCGCAACCAGTTATTAGGTTTAGGGGGCAATTACTTTTTTTACATAGGGCCAGGCAGGTTTGGACAGCTGCTTTGCCTTAATAAACAAAATCGTCTTTGAAAAACAGCATTTTCGATTTTCTTGGGTTATCTTTGTGTAATATTAACATTTGTTTGATGATCTGAATCATTTAAGTGTGACAAATATGCAAAAAAAGAAAAAAATCAGGGGGCAAATACTTTTACACACCACTGTATATCAGCCATATAAACTACAAATCCATGTCAGTAAATGCCATAATATTAGTGTAGCCATTAAGATAAGGAGAGGGAGGTATGGAGGAGCACAGCTAGGTATTCACTTGCTAAGTCCTATTACTGTCCATCAGGTCAGGAATGTGGTATCCTGCCAAATAAAACTTTAATACTGTATGAGCTTCTGATATACCAACACTTGTCAAAGAACAAGAACTATAGAAAACGGATACCTTGGCAATTTAGCACGGCGTAAAGCCCGCTCTACATCCATATCGTCACTGTCGTAATCCACCAAGATAAGATTAAACTGGTCATCATGAGTCTTTAAATATAGGAACTCAAGATCATTGATCAGTTGCTGGACCCAGCGAGCTTGGTTCTTGACTGTAAAAGCAGAGAAAACAAAAAAAATTAATAGAAAAATTAAAATATTTTTCAAGTGCTATCAGCACTGACTGAGTGTTACCACAAGTGTAGCCTCACAGGTTCATCATAATAATATGTTATTAATCTACAAGTCCAGTTGCAATTACTGTAGATAGGGAAATCTGATGGACATTGAAAGCAGAAAACAAAGCATCCTGGCCTTGTGAAGTATATTGATTGTTTATTTGGGAAGTAAGAACTTTTTGCAAACATTGGTAGATAAAAAGCTGGAAGATCCACATATGGTGCAGCAGGTCTATCACTGCATGAGCGCATTGCAAGGCTGACGCGTTTGCGGGGTCCTGCCCCCTTCATCACAGCCTGAAGAAGGCGGGACTCTGGAAACCTGCCAGCCTTACTAGACATCATTAGACGTGGTGTTGAACGCACTCAAGCTGTGATTGATCTGCTGCACCATATGTGGTTTACAGGCTTTTATCCACCAATGCTTGAGAGGATTTCTTTAAAGATACCTTCCATACTAACAGTTAACACGTTTTACAATGCCAGGGTGCTTTGTGTTATGTTTTAGGGCCTGCAAACAAAACCAGAGTGGATTAGTGTGAAGGCATCCCTCAGTTTTAACTGCAGTGAGCTGTGGTGAGGGAGCGGTGTAATGCACATTTCACACAGGTCCTTCTTTTTTTTTCTTTTGTCAACTTTATTTGAAGTGCGCAATGTCACACTTGCTTCATGTCACTGCAAAGCAGCGTGGTGCACTGCGCTACTGTGCGGTGACATGCAGTGCCTTCCTGTGCACTGCCATAAAATGCAGCATGTCTACATTTTATTGCAGCTAACTGCACGGCACCTCCAGGCTACCATTTCATTGCAAATGGGGAACATAGAAAACAATTGTATACCATGTGCCCTAGGCATGATTGGCATTCTTCATATAAAGAATTATCATGGAAAAACCCATGAACAAAAAGACAGTTACCAAGAACTGACAAAAGGGAGCTTAAAGTAGAAGTTCAGCTTAAAACGAATTAACTCTGAATCTATTCATAGCCACATTCTAAGACTAACCTATCCAGCCCTGTAAAAAGAAATCGCTTTACATACCTTTTCTGAAGCTGCTCCAGTTCGGTCCCACGCTGAGCTGTTAGTGGCGGCTTCTGTGTGTGGGCATATGCAGAAGAGGCAGCTGGCAATGGAAGCCCCATAGTAACTCTACGAGTGACGTCACTTTCCAGCCATCGGTTCTCTCCTGCACACAGCATCTGCTGCTGGAGATGGGACTGGAGCAATTTTTGCTTTACAGGGCTAGATAGGTTAGCCTTAGAATGTGGCTGCCAGTAGATTTAGAGATAGATAGTTTTAGGCTGTACTTCCACTTTAACTCATTTCAAGGTATATATAAAATACTTTTATTCCAAAATCTATCAAAAATAGTTCAAATTCCAGTACACAAGACCTTCACCCTCCACCAATTAAAACTTGACAACGTTGTCAAAGCCCATTCCTAAGGTGTCTGAACCTCATACAGCCACTGTAAATAGAATTAACTCAATCAATCTTAAGGTTCCAAGCACACTGGACGCTCTCTGGGCGTCGGATTATGTGGCAGCAGACGTTGCTTAGAAAACGTGCTTTTAGCAGCATTTTGTAAGCAACGTTTATGCGTGTTTTTGCGCGTTTATAGGCGTCAGCATTTTTTAGCTTTTTTTTTTAAACTTCATTAACTTCCATTGACTACAAAAAGCGCTAGACGCCGATAAACGGCCATTTAGCAGCGTTTAAGAGCGTTTATCGGCGTCCAGCGTTTTTTGTAGTCAGAACGACTCCTGAACGCCAATTCAGGGCGTTCAGATAACAGCCTATAAATGCCACTGCTGTTAAACGACAATAAACGTCTATGTGTGCATGGACACAAAGGATAACATAAAGGGGCGTTTATCGGCTGTTAAAAAAAACGCCCAAACGACCATAAACGGTTATTTATCTGCTTCAGTGTGCATGGAGCCTAAATAGCAAGCTTAGTTCAATTATTTAAAAAGCTCAATATTCTTGTGCACAGACAACATATCCTTTCACAGAATCGTGAATTAAAGCGGATGTAAACCCTCTATATACCCAGTGAAGTGATCAGCCTCAGATGATACACAGGGACGAAACAAATCCCCCTATATAAGTATTACATGTATATCTTCTGTCTTCTTCTGCATATATCCTTTAGAAAGTGGAGATCATGTTAACATTTTTCTCTTCCTGGTTATTTCTGGGACTGGATCATTAACATACAGCCAAGACAGCTGATTGGAGGAAAGGCACACACTCCCTCTTCTCATAGGCAAAGGCAGAAAGCAATGTGCATAGCTCTGCTCTTAGACGACAAGCAGTGTGCTAATCTGTTTATAGCAATCTCCCCCAACACACACGCTTATCTCCTGTCTCGGAGAACATGTGACAACTTATCAGGCTGATAACAGAGCTACGGAGCAGGAGACAGCTATGGGACATAGTGCTTTGAAGAGAGATAACAAAACACTGCAGATCTATGTGTCCTGCTCAAATTTCATGACTTGGATTTACATCCACTTTGAGTAAATCTGTTCAACAATCAGATGTACTTATAAATCCATATACCATTTTAACTGCTTGCCTCTAACATTCATGATCCATAGAGAGGTAGTTATGTCCATGCTTTTTCTAAGCAAAAATATATGCTAGACTGTATATAACACATAAATTGTGACAACATAGCAATAATAACTGTCTAGTATAAAGCAGCATGCACCAATCAAAAGAGACAGATTACACGGATGTTGAAGCAAACACAAAGCTGGCTAAGCAACATTGACTGAGTGACTTGACTCTACTCTCGATTGTGTTAGTAATGAGCAGTGTGTGGGTATAAGGGACTTTTGCACTGCAATTTGCTTTTATGATGTTGATTTTAGCCTCTCTGGTGCAGTTCACATCCACAATAACAGTCCTCAATTCAGCTCATCCCAATCAAGTCCATTGCTCAACAGCTCGTGATTAATGCAGCAAGAAAGCATTTTGCAGACAAATAGCAAAGGGAGGATACAGTCTGCAGATTTGTTAGCAATAAAGTAGATACAAATGCTGCCACCTTCAACTGCCATGCACAGGGTAATAGCAGAATAGCTTATAGGTGTGCCCTTAATATTCATCAATTTTTCTATTGATCTTAGTAATGCATTTGATGTTGGGGTTTACCGCTTGATGTACCGCCAATCACTATCTCCATTAGTTCCTCCTCGCAGGCAATCTGGCAGTTGTGGAAAAACGCCAGTCACCACACTATGTGTAAAATTTGTCCTTGTATTTTAATAATGTTAAAGCTGCTCATGTAATGGATTGACATTTTTCACAAAATAAACCTCATGTAGTAACCTGTCCTGGCTGGCTGTATGCATATTTGCAGCAGCTGAACAACCCTTACACTAAGTCCCTGCACACATGCATCAATGGGGAATGGCTCTTTTGTTTTGCGAACATGCTCTTAGTGCACAGTGACTAAGCAGTCACATGATTGGGAAACTTGCTTTTTGGCATTCAGATCCTTTGAAAGGGCCAGGGGGTGGCTGCAGAAAGGAGTTAAAGTGCCTTAATCCTTTTACAACCGTGTAACACATATTAGAGGCATCCGGGAAGTGGGCTTTAACCCTGGGTGTCGCACATACAGTAATCGTTATGAGAGACGTAAATCACTATAAGAGGCACCACATCCAAAATTGTATAGAAAAAAAGAAGAGAAAGAATAACTGGACTGTGAAGGTGTAACTTTAACCTCAGGTTGAAATAAAGAGAATGCTTAATTATATAGGTTTAAAAATTGATTATTATTGTCGAAAAAAGACATATAAAACCATGTTGCAATCCTCTATAAAAATATGTAACCTATGCGAATGCTATATAAGCAAATCTACCCAAAGGCTTCCTCCCCTGAGGAAGCTTTGGCGAAACGCATAGCAGCTCCTTTGGTACCGCCTACACAAGACTCTACTGACTCATATTTGATGTACAGGCCAACCTTCATTTATGGTTGTGGTACTCTATGGCTCATATGCATGGGGAGATGTGCTTATATAGCTTTCACATAGGTTATATGTTTTTAGAGGATTACAACATGATTTTATACGCCTTTTTTCTACAATAAATAATCAATTTTTAAATCTATATAATTGAGCATTCTTTCTTTCAACCTGAGGTTATAGTGACACCTTCACAGTCCAGTTATTCTTTTCTTTTTTTCGTTGCATATACAGTGTTGTGAAAAAGTATTTACCTCTTTCCTGATTTTTTAGCATATTTGTCACACTTGAGATGTACAGCCAAAGCTCGTCTGGCTGTACTTCATCTACGGATTACAGGAGTGCAATACGTTTTGCACTCCTGTGACCCGTTTTCAGCAGAGAGCAGGCTGAAGTCCGCTCTCTGCTGACATCACAGGAGTCGGTCCAGGCTCCGTGTCATCGCGACAATAGAAGTCGGGATCCACCAGATGCATGGACTGACACCTGGCTCAGCGAGCTGCTGAGAGCCTGAGCCGGCCGCCCCCTCCACAGCCCAGCGCTCCAGTGAGCGAGGATGGGGCAGACTAGAGAGCTTTGACTGACAGTCACCAGCTGTCTGCTCGGGGAGCTGTGAGAACTGAGCGATCAGCGGTGTTCGATTGATCGGTTCTCAGTGTAGAGGTGCCGGGGTCGGATGCTGCATCCACCTAGGTAAATATTAATCTGTAAAAAACCCCAACCCCATACTTCTCTTTTAATTATGACTCAGATCATCAAACTAATTTTAATATTACAAAGAGATAACCCGAGTAAATACAAAATGCAGTTTTCAAATGATGATTTCATTGTGATTATAAAGTCCCATTTTATTTGTATAAAAATAACAATTATACTTACCTGCTCTGTGTAGTGGTTTTGCACGAGGCAGCCAGATCCTCCTCTTCTTGGGTCCCCCTTCAGTGCTCTTGGCCCCTCCCTCCTGTTGAGTGCCCCCACAGCAAGCAGCTTGCTATGGGGGTACCCGAGCCACAGCTCTGTGTATCCATTCATACAAGAAACCACGGTTCAGCCTAGCCCCGTCTCTCCTCATTGGCTAACCTACTTTGATTGACAGCAGAAAGAGCCAATGGCGCCGCTGCTGTGTCTCAGCCAATCAGGAGGGAGAGTCCCAGATGGCCGAGGCACTCGTGGACATTGCTGGATCGAGAGGGGTCTCAGGTATTAGGGGGGCTGCTGCACACAGAAGGCTTTTCAACTTAATGAATAGAATGCATTAAGATAAAAGAAAAACCTTCTGCCTTTACAACCACTTTAAGGGAAAAAAGCTGTCCAAACTTGCCTGCCTTTCCCTATGGAAAAAAAAGAATTGCCTCCTAAATTCCCTGCTGCATAACCAAGTGCGCTTCAGCTTGAGGTCACAAACTGATGGCTGGACATTCTCCTTCAGGATTTCTTGGTAGAGTGCAGAATTCATGGTTCCATAAATTATGGCAAGTCGTCCAGATCCTGAAGCTGCAAAGCAGCCCCAGACCATCACACTACCACCACCATATATTTGACTGTTCGTATGATGATCTTTTTATGAAATGCTGCGTTGGTTTTACGTCACATGTAACGGGACGAACACCTTCCAAAAAGTTCAACTTTTGTCTCATAAATCCTCAGAATATCTGCCCAAAAGTCTTGGGGATAATCAAGATTTTTTTTGGCAAATGTGAGACAAGCCTTTGCATTATTTTTGGTCAGCAGTTCTCCTTAGAACTCTCTAGGCCAGTCGCTTTCTTATTGTTGAATCATGAACACTGACCTTAATGGAGGCAAGTGGGGTCTGCTGTTCTTTAGATGTTGTTTTGAGTTCTTTTATGACCTCCTGGAGGAGTCATCGTTGTGCTTTTGGAGTAATTTTGGTAGGCCGGCCACTCCTGAGAGTGTTCACCACTGTTCCAAGTTTTCTCCATTTGTGCATAATGGCTCTCACCGTGGTTCGCTGGAGTCACAAAGCCTTAGGCCTCGTACACATGATGCAAATTTCGTATGACAGATTGTTGGATGCTTGTCTCGTGTCAAAAGTGTAGAGCGTACTAACAAAAAGAAAATTTTCGTACAACCAAATTCAACTTCAGAAGTAATGTAATGCGTTGAATAGTTTTGTATGTATTTTTTAGTTTCTGAGCATGCGTAGTTGTGATCGTACAATTTTTTCGTACGAAAACCGTACTAATAATACAAAAAATCGGACGTTGAGTTGCCATACGAAAAAAAATTTCTAGTCTGCACAACCAGCTTTTGTCTCACAAAAAATCAAAATCGACTGCTGAAAGAGCATACTAATGGTAAGCATTTCGGATGATCGGCCGTCGAATGAAAATTCCCGTCCGAAATTCGCATAGTGTGTACGGGCCTTAAGAAATGGCTTTGTAACCCTTTCCAGACCGATACATGTCAATTACTTTGTATCTCATCTGTTCCTTACTTTCTTTAGATCGAGGCATGATGTGTTGCTTTTTGAGATCTTTTAGCATTCTTCACTTTGTCAAACAGCTTCTATTTAAGTGATGTCTTGATTCAACAGATCTGGCAGTAATCAGGCCTGGTTGTGGCATGTGAAATTTAACTCACAAAAAATGTGGTTAATCACAGTTCATTCAGGATTTAGAAAGGGGAAGGCGGCAATTACTTTTTCACATAGGTTCAGGCAGGTTTGGACAGCACAAAGACCAGGCTGTTAGTGACAGCACCGGGTCTTCTACTAACAATCAGGATATGGTGGAACAGGATCCAGATCACATGATTGCTGTGATAGCCTCTGAAAAGCTATTACACTGGTTATTTATTCTGTAGCCCTTCCCTGTGTTGTCTGTGAAGACTTCTCTGTTAGTGAGGAAAAGATAGTGAGTGTAGGTGTCCGTGGCAGTGTGTTTTAGGGAAAAAAAAATAAAGTGTTCTATTGTTTTTGTTGGCCCTCTTACGGATACAGAACAGAACAATCACAGCCTGTGAGGAGAGAGTGGGGGTGGGGCCAAGATGCGCTGTGTGTGTCAATGGACATAGAGCATGGCTCAGGATTGAGTCAGCAAGAGTACCGCTCACAGCAAAAAGTGGATTGGGGCTGCTCTGCACAAAACCATTGCATAGAACAGGTAAATAAACATGTTATTTAGAAAAAATCTTTACAATCACTGAAAGTTTAAAAAAAAAAAATTTAACTATTTTGGGTGAGTTTTGCTTTCATATTACACACAAATAAAAAATAAAATCAGGAGATACAGTATCTCACAAAAGTGAGTACACCCCTCACATTTTTGTAAATATTTTATTCTATCTTTTCATGTGACAACACTGAAGAAATTACACTTTGCTACAATGTAAAGTAGTGAGTGCACAGCTTGTATAACTGTGTGAATTTGCTATCACCTCAAAGTAACTCAACACACAGCCATTATTGTCTAAACCGCTGGCAACAAAAGTGAGTACACCCCTAATTGAAATTGTCCAAATTGGGCCCAAAGTGTCAATATTTTGCGTGGCCACCATTAATTTCCAGCACTGCCTTAACCCTCTTGGGCATGGAGTTCACCAGAGCTTCACAGGTTGCCACTGGAGTCCTCTTGCACTCCTCCATGACGACATCACGGAGCTGGTGGATGTTAGAGACCTTGCGCTCCTCCACCTTCCATCTGAAGATGCCCCACAGATGCTCAATAGGGTTTAGGTCTGGAGACATGCTTGGCCAGTCCATCACCTTTACCCTCAGCTTCTTTAGCAAGGCAGTGGTCATCTTGGAGGTGTGTTTGGGGTCATTACCATGTTGGAATACTGCCCTGCGGCACAGTCTTCAATGTATGTCACAGTACTTGTTGGCATTCAAGGTTCCCTCACTGTAGCTCCCCAGTTCCAGCAGCACTAATTCAGCCCCAGACCATGACACTCCCACCACCATGCTTGACTGTAGACAAGACACACTTGTCTTTGTACTCCTCACCTGGTTGTTGCCACACACGCTTGACACCATCTGAACCAAATAAGTTTATCTTGGTCTCATCAGACCACAGGACATAGTTCCAGTAATCCATGTCCTTAGTCTGCATGTATTCAGGAAACTCCAGTCTTTCTTGTGCATCATCTTAGAAGAGGCTTCCTTCTGGGACGACAGCCATGCAGACCAATTTGGTGCAGTGTGCGGCGTATGGTCTGAGCACTGACAGGCTGACCCCCAACCCCTTCAACCTCTGCAGCAACGCTGGCAGCACTCATACGTCTATTTCCCAAAGACAACCTCTGGATATGACGCTGAGCAGGTGCACTCAACTTCTCTGGTCAACCATGGCGAGGCCTGTTCTGAGAGGAAGTTGTCCTGTTAAACCGCTGTATGGTCTTTGCCACCATGCTGCAGCTCAGTTTCAGGGTCTTGGCAATCTTCCTATAGCCTAGGCCATCTTTATGTAGAGCAACTATTCTTTTTTTCAGATCCTCAGAGAGTTCTTTGCCATGAGGTGCCATGTTGAACTTCCAGTGACTAGTATGAGAGAGTGATAGCGATAACACCAAATTTAACACACCTGCTCCCCATTCACACCTGAGACCTTGTAAGACTAACGAGTCACATGACACCGGGGAGGGAAAATGGCTAATTGGGCCCAATTTAGACAGTTTTACTTAGGGGTGTAAGTAACCCCTAAGTGTATGTTGAGTTATTTTGAGGGGACAGCAAATTTACAGTTATACAAGCTGTACACTCACTGCTTTACATTGTAGCAAAGTGTAATTTCTTCAGTGTTGTCACATGAAAAGATATAATAAAATATTTACAAAACTGTGAGGGGTGTACTCACTTTTGTGAGATACTGTATCTGTTAACATAGAAGCCTAATTTGTCTTAAAAACAGAAATAATATTCTGCCTGAATACACTAAGTAGTTGCGATATGTACTTTTATAGTAACACATGCCAAAGTGAAGCTCTAGTCTCCCCCCCAAAAAAAATTAAAAGTCAGCAGCTACAAATACTGTAGTTGTTGACTTAATTTAAAGACACTTACCTGTCCAGGGATCCAGGGATGTCCTCACCCGAGCCGATTCATCAATAGACTTTGGGTACAAGCACCAGCATCTTAGGTAAGGGAAACCAAAAGTGAAGCCTTCCAGCTTCACAGCCGGTTTCCTACTGCGCATGGGCAAGCACTTTGTAAATGGTCCTACAGTCTTCTGGGACCTTTGTGTGTCTCAGAAGGCTGCAGGGGGAAGGAGGATGGGATGAACATCCTTGCATAGCGCCGCGGCGATCTGACCCAGAAGTGGGAGAGAGTACCTGTCAAACCCCCCCCAAAAAAATGCCAAATGTGGCAATGGAGGGGCGGAAGGATACAAACAAGTGGAGCTTCCACTTTCAGGTGAAGTTCCGCTTTAAGGTTTATTTTGCCCCTGGTCCTGAAGGGGTTAAAGAAGACTTCCCATAACTGGAGATCATAGATGCACGGTCAGTGGCTAGCAGAGCTTATTTAAAAGCGAGGGTATACGGTTTTGTGTGTTATATGTCCATCAGATTTCCTTATGTGCAACAAGAGCAGTTTAGTACAGTTTACCAGTCCATAGATGTGACAGCTGTGCAATTTTCTTTTTGTTTGGGTTTTTTAAAACTTTATTTTCACCTGGTTCCCTGGTTAGTATTGCTAGTAACACACTTCCTTTCACTATACTACATCTATGAGAGACAGCATTGTCATCTTAGGACAGGAATACAGAACATCTACCCAGGCCCACGCAATGCAATATCTGTGATTTAGGAAGAGGTTGTTCTATAGTCCATATACTAGATTGGAAGGGCCAATAACATTGTTTAGGATTTCAGTGCAGCATAAGAAGGAAGTTAGATCTAGGAAAAGGGATTTATTTTGCATTTAAAAATAATATTGAAAGTGTTTTGTAACAGAACAAAAATGGGGGTAAGCTCATTGCTAGTCTGGCCTCCTTCTCAATGATTACATTTCCCAATTGTAGAACATAACAAAGATCATAGGACTTTCGTATGCCTTTCAATTTCTTAGACATGCAGTAAAATCAAGTTCTGTGTTACGTGTATGTTGGTCAATGTCAACCAGTGCCTTGAGATAGGTCAGGCTATGTTGTTATGCGGCAGCATACTTGTAAAGATGCCACCAGGTCCAGGTCTGGAGAAAGCAGGCCATGTTTACTTGGCTAATATGTATTAGCTCTTCCATGATGCAGATCAAATTTATCCTGGAAAACCAGATGCAAATGATTGGCTGATACTGTGATTTCCACAGTTGTAGAATTAAGGAGTTTGCTGCATTTATTAAGTGAGGTATTCGCAAACATTTGTATTGTTTCATGGTGGTGATAGTAGTGTGATGTAATAGGATTAGGGCTGGATGAAAGGGCAGTGAGACATCAGTGATGTCAGTAATAAAGTGATATACCTTGGTCAACCCATGGTTTGGCGGTAAGGTTTTGGTTAATGTCAGTTTTCCATTTTTGGGAAATGGGTAGGTCTTTAGGGGAATATGGATTGGACCATACCAAAATAAAATTATTGATATCAGGTGGGGGATTGGGTCTGGTGAGGAGTGTAGGGCCTCAAATAGTGTGAGAATATGTGCATAGTGTTTATGTTGTTGAGGATTTGAAAGAATGTTCACTATGGCATCAGGTAGTCCTAATTTAGTGCATTATGGGTATTTGGGTCAAGAAATGTGCCCATCTCAAAGAATGTCCTGGTCTTAAGCTTGGAAGCCGGATGTTGTGTGGATAGGGAGTTTTTAGTTTGGCTGGGAGAAAACCCTGAGCAGTGGAGTTAGCTCATTATGTCAGATATTGCAAAGTTTTTGCACATCGGAAGTAAACACCTTTAGGAGTGCTCCTAAAGGGGGTTATAGAGGAGGGGAGATATTATCTCCTAACTCAAGGGCTAGAACAGATCTGTGTGTCCAAAAATAATTGCTCACTATGGATCCAGTCTTTGGATTTCATATCCAGTAGGCCAATGCCCCCCTCGCACCACATGTTATTGCCTGGACAGCATCTCCATACTGATTCTGGGATATTTATTATTCCACAGAAACCTGTAAAATGTTGCTTGAATGGAGGAGAAAAAGTGTTGGAGAGATAAATTGGTATAGCCTTGGTAATGCATTCATTTTTACAATGGCGGCTCATCCGAACCAGGATAAGTGCAGGCAAGTGAGGAAAGGGAGTATGTTAAATGTGTAGAAGTCTTTCAAATTCATAAGTAATTTGGTGCCTAGGTATGCAATAGCTTTGGGGTTCCATGTGAATGGAAAATTAGCTTGACAGGCAATGACATATACAATGGCATGTAGAAGATAGGGTAGGGTGGTGAGGGGCTGGGTAAATCATCTGCATATGTAGCTAGGTTGGATTCTTTGGAGACTGTAAAGGAAACCCTGCATATTTATATTACTCTTGATCATACAAAGAAAGGGTTCAAGAGAAATAATAAAAGATTAGTGGGGACAGGAGGCATTCCCGTCTAATGCCACATCGTATACTCAAGGCTTCTGACAGGGTTTTGACATGCAGTACTTTAAACAAGTAATAGCAACAAACTTACCAGGCACCACAAAGTGCACTGTAGCACGAGGGTTCCAGGTCAGGCTGACAGGCCGGCAGAGGATTGGTTTACTGAAGACAGGAGGGCTGGGAGAAATTTCAGGTGGTTCTGCAGGGGGACTTTCATCACTATCCCCTCCTGTACCACGGTGGAGAAGGAGGTACACATACTCTGCCAGCCTCACTTTCCTTCTGCCTCTTTCTTCAAGCTCCAATTCTAACAGGTATCGGTTACCCCGAGCTGAATCCCGGCGCTTCTCCACGTTGATTATACGGAGTAAAGTATATATCCTAAAAATTTGTCACAACAGAAATGCGAGGAACAAAGGAGGTTTTACAAAACACAGTTATATAAAGGAACTCTTGCTTTCCATAAGTAAAACAGCTATTTCCCCAAGCTACCTGTTCACAGGGTCTCTAGCTACCTGTCATTAGAGACTGCGGAGTTTACAGTTTTTAATCAGGCAGATTCTGGTAGACTTGCAGCGAGATATAAGAAGCAGTAAGCAACAAAGAAAGCAAAGCCTGTATCAGTAATGAATGCATACAGCAGCCCTAATGTACACAAACAATTAAAGCTCCTATTCACAATTTCCAGCTGTCCCTAATCCCGCACCTTTCAGGTGTACAAAAGTCCTTTGATAACCACAGTTATAAACCCTACTGGAGTCAGAGTTTGGAACTGAATAAATAGCATTGGTAGGACTTAACATTGAATGCAATACAGAAAAGCTCTGTTAAGACCAGCACATCACTTACCCTCCATTCTTCTCATTGAGCTTCTCCATGTACTGAGCCACCACATCCACAGTTTCAGACTCAGAGAGTTGCAGGTTACCACTCACATTACAGCGAAGGTCATTCCAGTCCGACCTCAGCATTTCAAAATCAACATTTCCAACACTGAATGTACGCTGCCAGTTAATGGCATCCTCTGGCCACAACTGACGTTGCTCTGTGTCCTCATAGCTGTAGTCCTGTAGTTCTTCTGGTGGCGCTTCTGAAGAAATGAGAGGAGGGCCACCAGGAAGACTAGGTGAGGTAGGGATGGGTAATCCTGGAACTTCGGTCTGACCTTCCCAGCTAAATAGTCCTAATTCTGAGGTATCAGGTGGAGTCCAGGGTCTGGACCGTCGTCCCCCATGCGGCTCTTTTGGGGGTGTAGGGATATGAGAGTGCTCTCGGTGTCTAGATGTTCTGTGCGGTTTAGGTCTAGGTAGTAGCATCCCTGGGAAGACTTGACCTCGAGTCTTTCGAACTCCAGAGAGGAGTCTTGTCACATAAACTTTATCCTGTTCCTGTTTTATTGAAGTCACAGATTTTTCCTTTGATATCTGCTTCATGGTTCCCTCTACTGTGGTGACCTCCAACCTACTTTCCTTGCTAGGCCTTACTTCTACATTTATGTGCTTTCCTATAACATCTGATCTTGCATATATTACTTGTTCTTCCAATTTCTCATGCCGATTTTTAAACTCTGCCTGGTCACCTTTGTTCTTGCCTTCAGACCTGCCTTTAATCTTTGCTTTATTTTCTAACCTGCTCCCTTTTGCCCGATTCTCAACCACCTTTCCTTCTCGTGCTCTAAATGCAGACTTGCCCCCTGTGGATATAGGATTACTTGTTGTTCCTTGGCCACCCAGCAAATGTATTCGCTTCTTCCCATGTCCCCAGCGAGCTGCGGGTGGGCTTTCCCTTGGTGCCCACAGCAAAGATCGAGTTCTCAGTGAAGTCTGTGTGCTGTCATTTATTATAGGCATAGAATCCTGGGAGTCATTGTGCAGAACATTATGATGCCCCTGACCCTCAATGCTGGGTGAAGTCGGGTCACCTTTCTCCTCTTTCCTTTTTTTCCTGAGTGACATGCCAGGTAGCAGTGCCCCCTCTTCGTCTTCATCATCATCCATGAAGTCTAAAATTGAAAATATGAATTAGAAAACATCACATGATTACAAAAAAGCAAAAGCATGTCTTTGATGGGTAGAAAATATGAATAGCTTGATGAATTAGAAACTTGCCCAAAAATGTGCATGAACATGCCCAAAAATATACCATTTTTATTTGATCATGCTGCTCAGTCCAGATAGTCCAGAATGTCCTCATTGGTCAATTATGTGTCCAGGTTTTTTGCACAGTGACCAGAGGACCAGATGAGCTTTCGATACATCAATCCCTTTGTCTAAATCTACAAAAATATAATTGTTACAGGGCAAGCAAATTTTTACTTAAAAAGACCATAAGAAGTAAATAAATGGGTCATTTAAATACAAATATGTTCAAGCAAAGTTGTGAGAATGAAAATTTGAAAAGCTATGTTTACACAGGACATGGGTATATGTGAAAAGTACATTCGGTATCTGTATCCAATGGCGTTGGGACACTCTCCTGGGCAGCAGATAAACCGAGCAAAGGAATGGCACAATGACTTGTCTGTTAACCGGTTCCCCACCGCGCGCCGTGTTTTTACGGCGGCAGTGGGGGAGCCCTGCGCGAATCGCCGTAAATATACGGCGATTTGCATATTGGCCACCAGGGGGCGCGCGCGCGCCGCCGGCGGCGCGCGCGCGCACCCGCCGCACTCCTGAGGAGTGTGCCCGCGGCTCGGGCGGACCCGATGTCCGCCGGCGAGCCGCGATGAGCGGCTACAGGGCAAAGAACGGGGAACCGCCGATGTAAACACGGCGGTTCCCCGCCCTGTCAGTGGGGCATGGGTGATCTACTGATCCCTGTCACTGGGATCAGTTAGATCTCTCATGCCCATGTTAGCCCAGCCCCCCC
>BLSH010246063.1:701385-731545 GCA_018402905.1 Glandirana rugosa | reverse complement strand
CCCCCCCCCCCCCCCCGGAAAAGCAAGTCCGCCAGGGTCTTCACCGAGACCGCGGATGCCTTAGATATCAGGGGGGCCGCGTCCAGGGCTGCATCGCACAGATACTGAGCCCCTTGGATCATGCGATCTGCGAGATCCACACACTCAGGAGATGCCTGCGTCTTGCACAACTCACTGTGTAGCAGCTTCGCCCAGTCAGTGAGCGTTCGCGACACCAGCGCAGAGGCCACAATCGGCCGGATGGCAGATCCCGTTAGAACAAATCGGGATCTGACGCAAGCTTCAGCCTTCCTGTCAGCCGGGTCCTTAAAGGACGGTGTGCCTTCCACCGGGATGGTGGTCGCCTTACTCAGGCGGGACACGGGGGGAACCACCACGGGAGGTGATCCCACTACTTCAATAATCTATCCTCAAATGGATAACGCACAGCGAAACGCTTCGGAAAGGGGAAGGAGCTCTGGGGTCAAGCCCAGTCCCTATAAACCAACTTATCCAGAAAAAAACACATACGGAAAAACTTAGGCCACAGGGCCCAGCCTATGTCATACGAAGGGGAGACCACCCACTACGCTCACCTCAGAGGGGGGACCCGCCAGCTCCTCCCCCGGGCCCCTGAAGGGGGGGACGTACTTACCCCATCTAGTCGGGCGGTGCGGGGATCCCACCCAAGACAGCTTTCGCGCTACCGGCTAGGCCGGAGGGAGCTGTCGGCCCTGGGCGCACTGCGTGCGATGGCGGGGCGTTTAACCCGCAGGGCCACCCCGTCCGGTCGGGGTTTGTCGCGGTCGACCCAACGCGAAGCATCCGGTCTAACGCATGATGGCCAGCTGGGGAGAGTACCTGGATCCAAGACCCAGCCTGCTGCCCAGCATGGCTGCTTGATTGTAGTCTTCATCATGGCCCAGAGAGGTACCACAGATCCCAACAGGGAGCCTAGATCTAACTCCTTGCACTAGGCAGGAGAAAACTGAGCTAGCAGACCAGGGTATGGGGTTATCTGCCAGTGGGGACTGCCCCCTGGGATGGGCTGTGTCTGTTACTGTTTTTTTTTGCTGTTAGAACTGCCTGTTCTGCCTAGTAAACTCCTGAAGAGGGCAGTATAACCCACTTAGTCCTAAGAGTTGCTGTGCCTGTCGACGAACGAAAGACAAATATCATTTTTTTCCCAATTTTTTGTTCTGTTTTTGTTTTTATCGCAAAAAAATAAAAAGCGTAGAGGTGAACAAATAAAACCGAAAGAAAACTCTATTTGTGGGGAAAAAAAAAGAACCCAAATTTTGTTTGGGTACTGCATTGCATGACCGCACAATTGCCAGTTAAAGCGGCGTAGTGCCAAATTGAAAAAAGTGCTCTGGTCCTAAAGCTGGAAAACCTTCCGGGGCTGAAGTGGTTAAACATGCACAGTGTATAATACCCTAACCCTTGGGGCAGGGACGCCCTGCAGTGAGAAGACAGAGCAGCCCCAGCGGCCGAATGAAATACTGCCGCGGCGGCCGCTCGGGCTGCTCTGTCTTCTATCTGAATGGGCTCTGGCTGCAGAGTGGAGCTCCACCAGGCGCATGTGTGATGACATCATCACAGCGCGGCGGTGCCGGGAGATTTGAATCTCCCTCTCAGCTCTGTGTCAGGCTGCATTTCACGAACACAGGTATGGCTGTATTTGATTGGCACTGGTATATGGCTGTAATTGATTGACACTGGTATATGGCTGTATTTGATTGGCACTGGTATATGGCTGTATTTTATGGACTCTGGTATATGGCTATATTTTATGGACTCTGGTAAATGACTGTATTTCATGGACTCTGGTAAATGACTGTATTTCATGGACTCTGATAAATGACTGTATTTCATGGACGCTGGTATATGCTGTATTTCATGGACACTGGTATATGGCTGCACTGGTAAATATTTTAGTACACCATTTGGTTAAGAATATTTTTTTTCTTGTTTTCCTCCTCTAAAACCTAGGTGCGTCTTATGGTGCGAAAAATACGGTATATAGCACACACAGCGTATGCAGATTATATTCATGATTGCGCAGCTTCCTTTTAACAGCGTTCCAATATCACCATGATGTTTAAGTGAACATTTAGTTTTAAGCACAATGCGATCATGCTCGTCTCACTCCATAAATGATAAAATTCTACACACTGTGCTCATGGTAGCCAAGCAGACTCAAACTCCAAACAACTCCTTTAAATGTTCAGCCACCCTATGTACTTATTTGGAGATCATATCAAGTGGGAACTGGAGTTATATTATTTATCAGATGTATCGGCACTTTATTATATTCCATAATAATATTTCATAATGCCAGGTGTATTGCGGTTGCCCCATCATACTGCCCTCTCCTCTTAGTGTGAGGAAACCTGGTAGCCACACTGCATCAACATGTTTTGATTACACCTGTAATCTTAATCAGGATGCCCACTGTGCATGCGTCAAAAGTTTCTTTTTAAACCCTGTGCTAGAGGCGGTGTAAATTTACTTACACTTATTTACTTTACTTGCTCTTTGGTCCTCCCACAACCTTTTTCACTAAACCATTCGTTCCCCCTTATTCTTTGTAGTGAACTTAAACCGAAACTCCACTAAACCGTTTTTCGAGGTTATCCAACATCTGGAGGCCTGCTGGGGATGCTAAAATTCTCAGTATTCTACAACAGATACAGTGTGATTTTTCATCTATCATCACTGCTGCTGCAAAATCCCATTTTGTACAGTGATAATGGGTTACTCGCTCTGCAGAATGCATATTTAGAAAATGTCTTGCATTATTTCCAATAAATGCAAGGCGTTTTGTGACTGGACAAGGTGGAGAGGAGGGACAGCGAATAAACATCACAATCTACAAACAGGAACATTTGACTGCTGTAAATTCATTAAATGTAATTGTGCTCAAAGCTAGGATTTAAACATCTAAATTTGTAAGCTTATTAGAATGATTTTATATCATTCATATATACAGTGTGTGTGTGGGTAATATATATATATATACACACACATTTTTATTTCTCCCTCTATATCTCATCAGCATGCTGATTGACTTTTTAAAGCCCAATTCTAGGCTCAGTTACCTTACCAGGTTTGCAGCAATCAAAAATATTCTTCTTCATCAAAAGCCAACACCACCATGCAGCCATACTTTTATGTCATGCAAATCAGTTAGCTTACATGACAGAATTGGTACAGCTCCCACTGTACCCATACTTCCTAGCAACTCCAGACGTAGGTGCAGGTCTCTTAGAGCCCAACGCTGCAGCTTGTTTCTCTACACCTACCTTTCTTCGTTCCCATTCTCGAAACAAAGGGAACCAGGTTCCATTTTGTGAATCATAAGAAGAAGGAGACAGAGCCACAATCGCAGTGTTTGGATCTACAACACCTGCAGTGCTTATATCTGGAGTGGCCAGGAAGTACAATGGTGGCTGTACTAATTCCAGAATGTAAACTAACTGATTTGCAAGTACTAATCCTTGCACGTAAACAAACTGACTTGTAGGATATAAGTATGCCTGCATGATGACTGGAACAGGGATGTTTGTCTGCTGTAAACCTGTTAAGGTAATCATGACCAAAGTTGAGATTTAAATAAAGACATTTTATTAAAACTTACCGTAAAATCCTTTTCTCCGAGTTCACTGACAGACGCAGCTCTTCATGACATGTGGGGTTTATGCTTGTCCTACTAGGAGTTAACTAGACAGGGAAAAGAATAAGCTGGCCCCTCCCACTGGGCCGTCCTCTCTTCCCACATAAACCCCCCACCCGCCATAGCTCAGCAGTTCGTAAAAAGCTGTACCAAAAAGAGCGCAGAGGGGCGAGTTTTATTAAAATCCCTTTTTCTCCTACGTTCACTGACAGACGCAGCTCTTCATGACATGTGGGGATGTCCCAAAGCTGTGTCAAAAGAGAGGTGGGTAAACAATAACAACTGTACCCAACAGAACCTCTAAGAGGCCTGTAAAACTTTACAGCCAAAAGCAGCATCCGAGGGTGCTGACACATCATCTTATAAAACTTTGTAAAAGTGTGTACCGAGGCCCACGCGGCCGCCTTGCACACCTGTGACACTGAGGCCTGGTGTCGGGAAACCCAGGAAGTGCTAACAGCCCTGGTAGAATGAGCCGTGACCGGAAAAGGGGAAACCTTGCCCGAACAGAATACGCATGGGTCATGAGCTGTCTAATCCAACGGGAGACAGTAGCCGACGAGGCCGCCAAACCTTTGCGCAGACCTTTCGTCAGTACAAACAACAGTCAGACTTCCGAAAGGAAGCTGTCGCATTCAGATACACTCGTAAGGCCCTTACGACCAAGGAATTTTTGTAACTCAAATTCCTTAGGATGCGAGGGCCGTGACACAACGAAGGAAGAACAATATCTTCATTAATGTGAAAAGAAGAAACCACCTTCGGAAGAAAAGGAGGTGGACCCAAAACCGCCTTGTCTTCGTGAAGGACCAGATAGGGAGAATTGCACGACAATGCAGCCAGCTCAGACACCCGCAAGCGGATGTAATGGCCACCAAGAAGGCCACCTTCTGCGACAGCAGTCGTAAGGGAATATCCCTTATCTTCCCATATGGCGGTTTCTGAGCACAGAAAGCACCAAATTCAAGTCCCATGGAGCCATCGTGGGACTGCGCCCGAGGCGCCCCATGGCGCACACCTTGTACAAAGGTACAAATCAGCGAATGCGATGCCAGGGGTCTTTGAAAAAGAAGCGCCAGAGTCGATATCTGGCCCTTGATAGTACTCAGGGCCAGCTTCTTGTACACGCCCTGCTGTAAAAAGGCCAGGACCCTGGACACCACGTATAAGCGAGGGTTATAACCCTCCGCCTCACACCAGGCTATGTAAGCCTTCCAGGTGCGGTGATAAATTTTGCAAGAAGTACACTTGTGTGCTTTTAGCATGGTAGGACTCACGGAGTCAGCGACACCCCTGTCCCTCAGCGCCTGGGCCTCAAGAGCCAGGCCGTCAAAGCCAGCGAGGTAAAGCAGGGTGCAAGATGGGCCCCTGAGACAGCAGGTTGTCTCGCAGTGGGAGCCGCCAGGGAATGTCCGCCACCATTTGCACCACGTCGGCGTACCACAGACGCCGAGGCCAATCCAGAGCCACCAGGATCATTGGAATTCCCTCCACTTCCACCCTGCGTAGCAACCGCGGGAGAAGCCCGATTGGAGGAAGAGCATACAGCAGGCGATACTGGCCCCAAGGGGCCACAAGAGCATCTCTAGCTACTACCAACGGATCTCTTGTCCTGGACACAACATTGCTTACTTTGTGATTGACCCGAGACGCCATAAGATCCACATCCGGCATCCCCCACTTGTGCCAAATCTGGCTAGACACCTCTGGATGGAGAGACCACTCTCCCTGATCCAGCGTCTGGCAACCGAGAAAAGTCCGCCTGCCAGTTTTCCATGCCTGGAATGTCAATGACGGAAATCGCCAGAACGTTAAGGTTCTGCCCCACATAGAATCAGAGCTGCTTCCGCTGCAGCTGCTGGACTCCTTGTTCCGCCCTGATGGTTCCCATATGCCACTGCTGTGGCATTGTCTGACTGGACCCGAATCGGGTGACCTCGCAACCTCACTGTCCAGTGAGATAGACACAGCCTGATCGCCCTTAGGTCCAGCACATTGATCAGGAGGCGAGATTCCTGCGCTGACCAATGGCCCTGGGCAGACAGTTGCCCCAGGACCCCACCCTAGCCCGACAGGCTGGCGTCCATCGTGATTATCACCCAATGAAGGGGCAGGAACGACTTCCCCCGAGTCAGTGCCGGGTCCCGAAGCCCCCAGGTCAGAGAACCCCTGGTCTGAGAGTTCAGGTGGATCAGAAGGTCCAAGGACCGTGGAGATCTGTCCCACCGGACAGAATCATACGCTGGAGAAGGCGAGTGTGGCTCTGGGCGTAAGGTACCGCCTCGAAGGTTGAGACCATGAGCCCCAGCACCCGCATACAGAACTGTAATGATGACTGCCGGTGTGACAGGAAAATTAGCACCGCCTCCTGTAGCGACAGCCACTTGGCCGGAGGCAGATACACCGTCGCCTGCTGTATGTCCAGAGTCAGACCCAGATACTCCAGGCGACGCGACGGAGAGATCGTCGACTTCTTTAGGTTGATCAACCAGCCGAAGTCCTGCAACAAAGTCATGGTGATCCTCACATTCTCCTCCAGAGCTGAGGAGGACTCCGCTTTCAGGAGCAGGTAGTCGAGGTAGGCTACTACAGTAATACCTCTCTGCTTCAGTAACGCCAGTACTGGGGCCACCAGCCTGGTGAAAACCCGAGGAGCTGAGACCAGACCGAAGGGGAGTGCCACAAATTGGTAATGGAGGTCCCCCACCGCAGGCGCAGAAAACGCTGGTGCCGTGGACAAATGGGGACCTGAAAATGAGCGTCCCTGATATCCAGAGACACCAGGAAGTCGCCCTGATGGAGGGCGGCCACGACCGAACAAATTGATTCCATCTGGAATTTTCGTGTTTTCACAGAGCGGTTCAGGGCCTATAGATCCAGAACTGGCCGGACCCTACCTCCTTCTTTGGAGATCACAAACAGGTTTTAGTAAAAACCTCGAAACCTCTCCACTGGAGGTACGGGCACAATCACCCCCGGTCGGAGAGTGCTTGAACGGCCCCAAAGAGGGCCTCCCGACGCACCTGCGTCAGTTTTAAGTTCGATGGGAAGAACCTGTCTGGGGTTAGAGTACTGAACTCTATCCTGTACCCGGTGGACACCACTTCCTGAACCCACCGGTCGGGAAAAGCGAGCAGTCCACCGGTCTGCGAACCCCAGAAGACGTCCCCCCATCCGAAGCTCGGATTGGGGCAGCCCATCAGGCAGAGGATGTTTTGTCTTCTGCCTTTTCAGTTTTGCGCTGCAACTGCTGCGTACTGGGCCCCGCAGCGGCCTAGCCGGGGCGGTTTCCTTTTGCCGCGCCAGAGGCACGAAAAAACCTCTTCAGGCACCTGTCTATGGCGGAATTCTCGCCTTCGGGGCTCCGCAAGGAAAGTGCTCTTTTCACCAGTGAAATCCTTAATGATCTCATCCAGATGTGGACCGAAAAGACGGCCCCCCTGGAAGGGGAGATCTGCAAGGCCTCTTTTGGGCGCGTGGTCCCTGACCATGAGCGTAACCAAAGGAATCGTCTTAGAATGACGGCAAATACAGCCATTTTGGATAACATAGGGAGCAGATCCAGAGCTGCGTCACAGAGGTATTTGATACCCTGAAACAAAAATCAGCCCTCTGCGGCGCATCCATCAGGCGACCGCAGTCCAGATCATTCTGAAGCTCCGCCATACGCTCAGATAAGTATTGCGCCGCCATGGCAGACGCCAGGGCTGGCCACAGAGCTGAGCCTGCTAACAGAAAAATAACTTTTGACACCGCCTCTGTCCGCCTATCAGCCGGATCCTTAAAAGAGGGGGACCCTTCCAAGGGAATGGTCACCGCCTTATTCAGGCAAGCTATCGGGGGGTCCACCGCAGGTGATGCCCCTTCTGCAGAAACTATCCTCAAAAGGATAACAGATGGCAAAACGTTTTGACAGCGAAAAGGAATGCTGCGGACGCTGCCATTCACGATATTCAGGTGATCAAAGAACTGATCATAGGGATAAGCCCTAGGGGCCCTGGGGGGCCTGCAGACCCACAAACATATGCAGACATCTGCGACTCGCCGTCCTGGCTCAGTCGCAGCTTAGTGCGAATCCCAGAGATAATGCCTCTTCGCGCACAGCCGCCGTGCCCTGGTCCTCCTCTCCGTCCGAGGGTCCTTGCAAACTAGGCATTAAAACTGCTGAGCTATGCAGGGTGGGGTGTTTATGTGGAAAGAGAGGACGGCCCCGTGGGAGGGGCCAGCTTGTTCTTTTCCCTGCCTAGTTAACTCCTAGTAGGACAAGCATAAACCCCACATGTCATGAAGAGCTGAGTCTGTCAGTGAACGTAGGAGAAAAAACCTTTCCATTAGTATTACATGCCTTCTTTAAGACCCAGTATTGTCATCACTGGGTCTCTGTGCTTCTCTTTTCATGTAGGCATATCAAAGCTGGTGGGAGGGGCTGGAAGGGTGCTGTACAAAAGCCTCTTACTTCATACGCCTCCCAGGAAGCCTTAAAGTGGTTTAGCCACTTTCACATCTTCATACCATACCCTCTGTGTTCTAATCCTGTGTCCCCCTGTGTGAGTGATTTATAAAAAAAAGTCTGCTATACCTCATTTCACAGCTCTTCTCAGTGATCACATGATCAGCTGCCTTTCTTCTCTCCCCATGTGATAGATGCAGCGGGAGGGGCCAAGATTCCCCCACTGACATCACTCGGGAGAGGATAGGAGAGGAGAGAGAGAGACAGCCGATCATGTGATCGCTGAGAAGAGCTGTGAAATGATGTATAGCAGGTTTTTTTTTTATTTTTATAAATCACTCACACAGGGGCACACAGGATTAGAGCACAGAGGGGATGGTATGAAGATGTGAAAGTTATTTGAGCAGCAGGAGTTGAGGGGGCAGGCACTGTCAGGAGCTGACAAGCAAAGAGGGGAGGGGGGAGAGAGCACAGAGGAGACAGCAGCAGATGATGGAGGCACGCACTTAAGACTCCGGTGTCAGGGCTCTGATATATCGTGGTCTAAGTACAGGGGGAAGGGTATAGCCAGGCAGGATCAGCCAGGTATTACAGGTGTTACAGAGGGCCAAATGACACAGATGCGCTGTGCTGTATAAAATGCTTTAAAGGAACAGGATCTTTTTTTTGGGTTAACAAATGCTTTAAGCCCTAATCCAAGCAGTAGGCTGACTCTTGGAATGAGTTATGCAAACAAACTACAATAATGTGTGGATGTCAGTCCGGAGGAGTGGGCATTCCTGGCTTGCTGCAATTGCATGTAGGATGTTTAGCCTTCAAGACTGGAAGAACTGAAATCCAATGAATAAAAAGTGCTGGCCAGTGTCAGCAAGATTAGGGTGGAAAGGGCTAAAATGAGGCTGGACGTCCATCACCTAGGAATATAGGTAGATCTATCTGACTTCAGGAGTAGCCAATCAGCTTCTAGCTTGTTCAATTAAGCTTTGACAAAAAAAATTTGCAAGCTGATTGGTTTATACGCACAGCTGCACAAGATTTTGCACACTCGAGTTATAGTAAATAATCCCCATTGTGTCCATAACTGGTTGGTGCAACAAACAAACGTGATGCATGGATAAAGTGGTGTGTAAGTTTGAAAAGATTCTGCATTGTGAAGGATAGATGCAGTTGATTGACATTCATTATGTATGGTATCATAAGGCCTAATGGATATGAGCTTAACCTCCCTGGCGGTATGATTATTTCAGATTTTTGGTGCTGAAAGCGGTACGATTATTTTGCATGAAGATTTGGCGTTTTATATTGTAGGCCTGTAATTCTTAGGAATAACTCACTTAAATCTGCCCAAACAAGTCTAGTAGACTAGTAGACAGTCTAGTAGGTATGATAAAGTTTGAAAAATGAAATCATAAATTATAATATAATAAATAACTAAAAATAATTATCAAAAATAATAACGTAATAGTAATAAAATGTATTCAATAATGTAATCAAACCAAAAACACTGAAATTTGCTCAGTCGCAGAATTGTCGCTGTCGTCACTTTCAGTTTCTGATGATAAATTTCCCCAAAAATCAGTATCACTCAATTCTGCAAATGATTCTTATTTACTATCAGTGTTTTCTAGCTGATCAAAAACCACTTTTGACGTAAAGGGACACTTTTTGGTTGCTATGGACATTCTCATGTTTCCAGGCAGAAAGAATGACATAAATAATATAAAAGTGCATGCAGGGCTCTGGGCAAACCACTAGGGACAAAGGGGATGTGAAATGTTTTCATACAGTAATGAAATCTATAAGATCACAGTGTACTGTATGTGCTGTGTGTTTCGCTTTTTGAATTTCCCGCCGTTCTCCGTCCCCGTGCGACGCAACGCTCGCAGGGAACGGAGCCCGGCACACAGGAGTCATCACGGCGAGGGGCATCGCTGGATCCAGGGGACAAGGTGAGTAGTGCTGGATTACGCCCAGGAAGGTTAAAGGGGTTGTAAAGGCAGAACGTTTTTTTATCTTAATGCATTCTATGCAACAGCTCCCCTTAATACTTACCTGAGGACCCATCTTTATCCAGCGATGCCCACGAGTCCCTCGGCCATCCATTGGCCCCTACTGCTGTCAAAGTCAGCTAGCCAATCAGGAGAGGGGGTTGGGCCGAACCGCAGCTCAGTGTCTGAATGGACACACGAAGCTGCAGCTCAGCTCGGGTGACCCCATCGCAAGCTGCTTGCTGTGGGGGCACTCGACAGGAGGGAGGGGTCAGGAGCAGCGAAGAGGGACCCGAGAGGAGGAGGATCCAGGCTGCCGTGTGCAAATTCACTGCACAGAGCAGGTAAGTATAACACGTTTGTTTGTTTTTTTTTAAAAAACGAGACTTTACAATCACTTTAAGAAAATGAGCAGCATTATTTTCTGCCAGAATTTGGCAGAAAAAAATGCCTCTAATGTTACAATAAGTATGTGTATTTGTGTCTGTATGAGCTTAAATACATTCTAATGGTCAGAATATTAATTTATTCTGCCCGTTGGAATACATTTATGGGCATATGTGTGTTTTTTCTTCTCAAAAGCCTTTCTGTTTACTGTGCCTTTTTTTTGTTTGGAAGCTGATCGGTTTCTATGCAGAGCTGCACAAGATTTTGCACTCTCCAGTTTTAGTAAATCATCCTCAGAGTAAGCAAATTCAATGCAGGAGAGGAGTCTGCACAACTGTGCAAGACTGAAGGTAAGGCTGGAGTTCAGCTATTAATATATTTACATACATTACACAAAGTCCTGCAATTTTGTAATGCATTTTTTGCCATTTTATTGCTAATTTCTCCTTTAAAATGATCTTTGAAATGATCAATGAAATGGATAGCCAACCTATACTGAAGTTAATAATCTAATCCTATACTCTGACAAGGTGTACAGAACAAGTATTGGACTGGAAAAGACATGTGCCATCGCTAGTAGTAGTTTGATTTGGTTAAAATGCAGTGCAAGGGGCTATTTTATACTTACGTCTATTAAAGAACAGGAATGGCATCTGAGGAGATTCATCATCATCCATCTTCATGTATTTATAGAACCCAAACCTTTGGTAGAAAAGCACACAGAATGAAAAAGCTGTACTATTTTTAAAAAATGACCAAAGATCAGGGAAACATGCCAAGATCAAACAGAGTAAATTGAATTCACTAAGCTATAACCAAAGTGCCATAACAGTTAATATTTTCAGCAATGTGATTATTTGGCTGTCATTGTTAAAAAAGAAATAGTTATTACAATAAAACTTAAATAATGGAATGTCTGAGTGGTGCACTTACTTCTCCAAGTACACTGGAGACTCCCGATAGAAACACTTGTTTTCGGTTTCCATATGTGTAAGGCGGGTGAAGTCATTGGGATAGACAAAAGTAAGATACACCTAAAAACAGAAAGGGGCTTATAAGCAGGAAAGCAGATGAAAATGTAGTTACATTATTTCATGTAAAAGTAATTTAAAAACACAAAAAAATAGAGCATGTGCCCAATCAGATGACACAGATCTAAAAGACAGTCTGCCATGCAGAAAATCCTGCTAGCTTCTACAGAGTAAATAATTGTACACACATCCCATTTTAGGACTGGAGAAATAATCACAAGATCCTGCGAATGAAAAACATTTTGTCCAGTGTCATTAAAAGTGTTACTAAACCCAGGAACCTGCATTCACTGTATCTGGTCTCCCACAGTACACAGAACATTGAAAAGCAATAGGTTTATTAAATATAAACTGCTAAATACCTTTTCTTATCAGCAGTTAGAGCAGTCTTGTGACTCCTATCACTGTCCACCCAAGCACTGGTTAAAGCTTGTAGGAGGAGTTTTCGGACTGTCCTTTGAGACAGCAAGACCCCTGACCCTCTTTCTGGACAGTGCTAATTGGCCCTGTGCTGATCACATGCCCTCTCCCAAGAAAAAAAAAAACCTCTCTAGCAATACACAGCAAACTGAGGATGTGCAGCCTCACTCCATTGACTGTGTTATCAGGAAATGATCAGGGGACTGTGGAAGGGGAGGATCAGAGAAGACAGGATCAAACAGCCTTTTTACACAATGCAGAGGAATCGCCCCTTAGGTTCCACAGCGAGTATAACAAGCATGCTTTACTGCATATACAGACTGATTTTACTGTTGTGGGTTTAGTAACACTTTAATACAACACAACAAAGAAAAACTGGATTTTTTTGACTTACCGTAAAATCCCTTTCTCTGAGTTCGCCTACAGGCACAGCAACTCTTAGGACTAAGTGGGTTATACTGCCCTCTTCAGGAGTTTACTAGGCAGAACAGGCAGTTCTAACAGCAAAAAGAACAGTAACAGACACAGCCCCTCCCAGGGGGCAGTCCCCACTGGCAGATAACCCCACACCCAGCTCTGCTAGCTCAGTTTGTAACAAGCAGTGCCACATCAGAGGGGTGGGTGCTGTGCCTGTCGACGAACTCAGAGAAAGGGATTTTACGGTAAGTCAAAAAAATCCAGTTTTCTCTTTCGTTCGTCGACAGGCACAGCGACTCTTAGGACTAAGTGGGACGCCCAAAAGCAGTGCCAAAAATGAGGAGTGGGTAACAGAACAACAACAGAACTACACCCAACTGAATCCTCGGTGAGGAACCACACATGTCTCACACGGCAGCCTGCAAAACTTTGCGGCCAAACGCAGCATCCGAGGCTGCTAGAACATCAACTTCGTAAAACTTTGAGAAGGTGTGCACAGAGATCCAAGTAGCCGCCTTGCACACCTGAGACACAGATGCTGATGGCGAAAAGCCCAGGAAGTGCTAATTGCCCTGGTAGAGTGAGCCGTGACCGAGAAGGGAGGCTACAGACCCCGAACCGCATAGGTCACCGTTGGTCTAATCCAACGTGAGATTGTGGCCGATGAGGCCGCCAAACCTTTGCGTGGGCCATGCACCACGACAAAAAGAGCGTCTGACCTCCGAAAGGAGGCCGTGGATGCCAGATACACCCACAGGGCCCGAACAACGTCCAGGGAGTGCAAAGCGATCTCCTTAGGGTGAGACGGGCATGGGCAAAGCAAAGGAAGGACAATGTCCTCATTGATGTGGAAAGATGACACCACCTTCGGTAAAAAAGAAGGTGACGGGCGCAGGACCGCCTTATCCTTGTGTAGGACCAGATACAGGGACCTACAAGACAGGGCCGCCAACTCTGACACCCACCGGGCGGATGTGATAGCCACCAGGAAAGCCACTTTCTGCGAAAGCAACTGCAGAGAGATTTCCCTGATATTCTCAAAAGGCGGCTTCTGAAGTACTGAAAGGACCAAATTGAGGTCCCATGGCGCCAAAGGCGACATGCCGAACCCCCTGCATGAAGGTACGGGTCAACGAATGCGTCGCCAAAGGACGCTGAAAAAAGATCGCCAGAGCAGAAACCTGACCCTTGATAGTGCTCAACGCCAGTTTTTGGTCAAGGCCCTTCTGCAGGAAGGCCAGAACCCGAGACACCGAGAAGGAACGAGGGTTCCACCCCCCAGCCTCTCACCAGGCGATGTAAGCCTTCCAGGTGCGGTGATAAATCTTACGTGAAGTAGCCTTTCGTGCCTTCAACATGGTAGGAATCACAGAGTCTGAAAGCCCCCGATCCCTCAACACCTGGGATTCAATAGCCAGGCTGTTAAAGCCAGAGAGGGTAAAGCAGGGTGCAAGATGGGCCCCTGGGACAGAAGATCCTCGCGAAGCGGGAGTCGCCAGGGGACGTTCACCACCATCCATACTACGCCGGCGTACCAAGAACGCCTTGGCCAATCGGGAGCTACCAGAATGGTCAGAATGCCCTCCGCCTCTATTCTGCGCAGAAGGCACGGAAGCAGCTTGAGAGGATGAAAGGCATAGATGAGGCGATACCGAGCCCACGGAGCCAAAAGAGGATCCGCCACGTCTGCCAAGGGATCCCTTGTCCTGCTCACAAAGGTCTGCACCTTCCGATTGAGACGGGACGCGAGCAGGTCCACGTCCGGGACACCCCACCTCAAGCAAATCTGCTGAAACACCTCCGGGTGCAGGGACCACTCTCCCTGGTCCAGGCGCTGACGACTGAGATAATCCGCCTGACAATTTTGTGTATGTAAAGTAGATGGCAGAGATTGCTGGAACGTGACTTTCTGCCCACAGCAGGATGGGGGCTACCTCGTCCCGCCCTGGTGGTTCACGTATGCAATGGCCGTGGCATTGTCCAACTGAATCTGAACTGGGCACCCGTGTAGGCTCGACATCCAATGGGAGAGGCAGCCCCAAATCGCCCGCAATTCCGGGACATTGATCAGGAGACGAGACTCCTCCAGAGACCAACGTCCCTGGGCTGAAAGCAACCCCAGGACTCCACCCCAGCCTGTCAGGCTGGCATCCGTCGTGATCACTGTCCAGTGAAGGGGGAGGAAGGACTTCCCAGACCAAAAAGCCGGGGACCGCAGTCACCAGAGCAGCGAGGCCCTCACTGGGTGATCCATTCTGACCACCTGATCCCGGGAAGATGGGGACCTGTCACATCTCAGAAGAATCTCCCGTTGCAGAACCCGGGTGTGGTACTGAGCATAGGGGACCGCCTCGAAGGAGGCCACCATTAGGCCCAGGACCCGCATGTAAAACCGAAATGAGGTCCATTTCTGGGACAGCAGGGACCGAACCGCCGACTGAAGCGTCTGCTGCTTGGTTGGCAGAAGGAAAACCTTCGCCTGGGCCGCATCCAGGATCAGCCCCAGATACTCCACGCAGTGAGAGGGAATCAAGACTAACTTTGGGAGGTTGATCACCCATCTGAATTCCTGCAGAGTGTGCAGGGTAATCGTCACATTGTCCCTGAGAGCTGAAGCCGACTCTGTTTGCAGGAGGTCATCCAGATACGCCGCCACCGCGATACCCCTCAGCAGAGCGGGGCCAGCAGTTTGGTGAAGACCCGAGGCGCCAAGGCCAGGCTAAACAGAAGAGCTACGAACTGGTAGTGGGAACATGCAGGTACGCATCTTTGATGTCGAGGGAGGCCAGGAAGTCGTCCTGGTGCAGGGCCGCTACCACCAAGCGGACTGACTCCATGCGAAACCTGCGAACCCGCACAAACCTGTTGAGGTCCTTCAGATCCAGAATGGGACGAACCCCGATCCTTCTTTGGAACCACGAAAAGGTTGGAGTAAAACCCTTGGGAATGTTCCCCTCAAGGAACGGGGACAATCACCCCATGACCCAGCAGGTCCTGCGCCGCCCCGAACAGGGCTCACAGCCTGCCGGCAGGCAGCTGCAAGTTGGAGGTGCAGAACCTGTCTGGGGGCGGGAACGGAATTCTATGCTGTACGCCGAGGAGACCACCTCAAGCTCCCACCGGTCCAAGATGCGGGAAGACCACCTGTCCGCGAACCCCAGGGGATGTCCCCCCACCCGAACACCGGGCGGGGGCAACCCTTCATGCGGAGACCTTGTCCTCTGGCTTGGTGCGCTTACGTGGCCAGGGACGCTTCTGTCCACCAGCGGGGGTCTTGGCGGGCTGTGGACTCTTGCCTGAGGTGCGGGAGGGACGAAAAGGCCGCCTATAGGCCGGAAAGGAAGGCCCCTGACGGCGACAGGAGTCCGCACTCCTCCTGGGCTCCGGGAAGAAGAAGCCCTTGCCTCCGGTGAGATCTTTGATCACCTCGTCCAAGGAGTCACCGAAGAGCCGCCCCCCCCCCCCCCCCCGGAAAGGTAAATCCGCCAGGGTCCTCTTAGAAGGCATGTCTGCAGATCAGCACTTCAGCCAAAGCCACCGCCTGGCCAGCATAGAGACCGCGGATGCCTTGGATATCAGGGGGGCTGTGTCCAGGGCAGCATCGCATAGATACTGAGCCACCTGAACCATCCAGTCAGCGAGGTCCACACACTCAGGAGAAGCCTGAGTCCTGTTCAACTCGCTGTGCAACCACTTTGCCCACTCAGTGAGCGTTTGCGACGCCAGCGCAGAAGCCACCACGGGCCGCATGGCCGATCCCATCAGAACAAGTAGGGACCTGACACAAGCCTCAGCCCTCCTGTCAGCCGGGTCCTTAAAGTACGGCATGCCCTTCACCGGGATAGTGGTCGCCCTGCACAGGCGGGACACCGGTGGGTCAACCACGGGGGGCGATGACCACTTCTTCAATAATTTATCCTCAAAGGGATAACGCACAGCGAAACACTTCGGGATCGGAAGGAGCTCTGTGGCTGAGCCCAATCCTTATAAACGAACTTATCGAGAAAGTCCACATACGGAAAGACCTTAGCCGCAGGGCCCCGTCTGTGTGACCCGAAAGGAACGGGCACCCTCCGAGAGGGTCCCAGCGTTTCGTCCAATCGCAGGGTCTCACGCACTGAAGTGATCAGAGCGTCTACGAAAGCCTTCTCGTGTGCAGCAGTGGAAGGCTCAGACTCATCCCCGCTATCAGGAGCGTCGGGAAACTCGCCATCCGACAGCTCGAGGGGGGTCCCCGCAACGGAGAAGCCCCCCTCGCGGTCCAAGTCCTCCCCCGAAGAAGGGGGGGCAAGGGACGCTTTTTGGCGTCTCTGCGGTCCAACAGCGACTCTACCCGGGAGGCAAACGTCTCCAGGACCGTCGACATCGCGTCTACTAGAGCCCCTGAAGTGCTGGCTGCAGGCACGGAGAGGTCTGGTGGGGAAGCACCCGCACCAGCTGCCATACCGCCGCAGCACGAGGCAGGTGGGAGGGGGGGAGGGAGGGAGAGGCGGTGGCAGCTTGCCCCAGAGAGACCACCCTGGAAGCCCCCATGGGGGGGAGGGGGTGAGACAGCGGGGTCCCGGAGGGATGGGGCACTAGCGAGGAAGAGTGGGGGGAACCAACCATCGCGATCACCCTAGAGGGGGGGCCTGCCAGCCCCCCCTGGACCCCCGAGGGGGAGGGGGCGTACTTACCCCATCTAGACGGGTGGTGCGGGGATACAACCTGGGACAGCAGTCGCGCTACCGGCTAGGCCGGAGGGAGCTGTCGGCCCAGGGCGCACTGTGTGCGGCGGCGGGCGTTTAACCCACGGCGCCACCCCATCCGGTTCGGGGTCTGGCACGTTCGACCCAGCGCGAAGCATCCGGTCTAGCGCGTGATGGCCTGCTGGGGAGACTACCTGGGTCCGAGACCCAGCCTGTTGCCCAACGCGGCTGCTTGATTGAAGTCTTCATCTGTGAGGCTGTCTCCTGACAGCTGAAGTGGGCCAGAGAGGTACCACAGATCCCAACAGGGAGCCTAGGTCTAACTCCTTGCACTAGGCAGAATAAAACTGAGCTAGCAGAGCTGGGTGTGGGATTATCTGCCAGTGGGGACTGCCCCCTGGGAGGGGCTGTGTCTGTTACTGTTCTTTTTGCTGTTAGAACTGCCTGTTCTGCCTAGTAAACTCCTGAAGAGGGCAGTATAACCCACTTAGTCCTAAGAGTCGCTGTGCCTGTCGAGGAACGAAAGAGAAACATATATACCAGGGATATGGAATTAGTGGACCTCCAGCTGTTGCAAAACTACAAGTCCCATCATGCCTCTGCCTCTGGGTGTCATGCTTGTGGATGTCAGAGTCTTGCTATGCCTCATGGGAATTGTAGTTCTGCAACAGCTGGAGGTCCGCTAATTGCATATCCCTGATATATACCAATAGCTTACACAAGAGTTTGACGCTAATAAGGCAGTACAGGCAGCCCTCCTGTACTGGGCCCATTCCCCATCAGGTCAAAAGGGGGGGCCCAGGCAGCTGCTGAGCAGGAGGGCCAGTTGTACTGCCTTACTGTAGACACTGATCCTCTTCTGTCTCACCCTGCAGCGCTGCTGGCTTCTCCTCCACTCCCTCCCTCCAGCTGTGCTGCAGGGGGGATCAGTTCTAGCATCCGCGTACCCATAACCCCTGAGTTCCGGGCCCCCGTGTGTGCCCCTTTTCCCTGGAGCGTTTCTGGCTTCCCTCCTCTCCTCTCCCATCGGCAGGTGCTGCAGGCACACAAGGGGATGTTTCAGGATGGAGAGAGGTGGAAGGGGCTGGTAAATATGTCATATAATAATGATTTTAGAGTATTTTTAGCAAAAAATATAATTTGATATTTTCTAGGGATGGGGCTGTCATGTAGGCATTATGGGGCCCCCGTGATTTCTTACAGCAGCCCTGTCTGAGGGGTAGGCCATACCTAAAAATTTGGCATTAGATATACTTCAAAGGATGGAAAATGATCATACATATTCTATTCTGACTGTACAATCTCCTTCATGTCTACTACCAACTGTGTAGTGCACAGCTTACAAAATGGATACAAATCAAGTTGTTTAGTATAGTTTGCGTAAAACTAAAACATTCAAATCATAGATTGGACAATCAGATTGTGAAGCATATGTCCAGCTTTAGATTCAAAGGGGTGATTTACTAAAGGCAAATAGGTGGTTCATTTTGCAAGGAAATTTTCTCTTAGCTTAGTGAATGTGGTGAAAATTCACTTTGCAAAGTATACCGAATCAGGTATAAGGAAAATAAAAATACTGTACTTTTGTTTGCACATGATTGAATGGTGAAAGTCAGCACAGCTTCCCCACATTCACAATGGCAATTTAGGCCGGTGCGAATTGTAGGAATCTTCAGATAATGACAGATCACCGGCAGCTGCAGCTATTTGCGGCTCCCTGCACAGCCAGCAATTGCCTGCTTTGATCGCTGCTGGACGCACTTTGTGTAAGAAAGGGAAAATGCTGTTGCAAAGTGCAAATTCCTTTGCAAAGTGAATAGCCAATTTGCCATTCATACAGTATCTCACAAAAGTGAGTACACCCCTCACCTTTTTGTAAATATTTTAGTCTATCTTTTTATGTGACACCACTAAAGAAATGACACTTTGCTACAATGTAAAGTAGTGAGTGTACAGCTTGTATAACAGTGTCCACTCAAAATAACTCAACAGACAGCCATTAATGTCTAAACCGATGGCAACAAAAGTGAGTACACCCCTAAATGAAAATGTCCAAATTGGGCCCAATTAGCCATTTTACCTCCCCTGTGTCGTGTGAGGTCTCAGGTGTGAATGGGGAGCAGGTGTGTTAAATTTGGTGTTATCGCTCTCACTCTTTCATACTAGTCACTGGAAGTTCAACATGGCACCTCATGGCAAAGAACTCTCTGCGGATCTGAAAAAAAGAATTGCTGCTCTACATAAAGATGGCCTAGGCTATAAGAAGATTGCCAAGACCCTGAAACTGAGCTGCAGCACGGTGGCCAAGACCATACAGCGGTTTAACAGGACAAGTTCCACTCAGAACAGGCCTCACCATGGTCGACCAAAGCAGTTGAGTGCCCATGCTCAGCGTCATATCCAGAGGTTGTCTTTGGGAAATAGACATATGAGTGCTTCCAGCATTGCAGCAGAGGTTGAAGGGGTGAGGGGTCAGCCTGTAAGTGCTCAGACCATATGCCGCACACCACATCAAATTGGTCTGCATGGCTGTCGTCCCAGAAGGAAACCTCTTCTAAAGATGTTGCACAAGGAAGCCCACAAACAGTTTACTGAAGACAAGCAGACTAAGGACATGGATTACTGGAACCATGTCCTGTGGTCTGATGAGACCAAGATAAACTTATTTGTTTCAGATGGTGTCAAGCGTGTGTGGCCGCAACCAGGTGAGGAGTACAAAGACAAGTGTGTCTTGCCTACAGTCAAGCATGGTGGTGGGAGTGTCATGGTCTGGGGCTGCATGAGTAC
Source organism: Glandirana rugosa (assembly GCA_018402905.1). Lineage (NCBI taxonomy): Eukaryota > Metazoa > Chordata > Amphibia > Anura > Ranidae > Glandirana > Glandirana rugosa. Next base: position 711,722 of record BLSH010246063.1, on the reverse strand, counting down.
TGCTGTCACTGGGGAGCTACAGTTCATTGAGGGAACCATGAATGCCAACATGTACTGTGTCATACTGAAGCAGAGCATGATCTCCTCCCTTCGGAGACTGGGCTGCAGAGCAGTATTCCAACATAACAACACCAAATCCACCTCCACGACAACCACTGCCTTGCTAAAGAAGCTGAGGGTAAAGGTGATGGACTAGCCAAGCATGTTTCCAGACCTAAACCCTATTGAGCATCTGTGGGGCATCCTCAAATGGAAGGTGGAGGAGCGTAAGGACTCTAACATCCAGGACTCCAGTGGCAACCTGTGAAGCTCTGGTGAACTCCATTCCCAAGAGGGTTAAGACAGTGCTGGAAAATAATGGTGGCCACACAAAATATTGACACTTTGGGCCCAATTTAGACATTTTCACTTAGGGGTGTACTCACTTTTGTTGCCAGCAGTTTAGACATTAATGGCTGTGTGTTGAGTTATTTTGAGGGGACAGCAAATTTACACTGTTATACAAGCTGTACTCTCACTACTTTACATTACATTGTAGCAAAGTGTAATTTCTTCAGTGTTGTCACATAAAAAGACATAATAAAATATTTACAAAAATGTGAGGGGTGTACTCACTTTTGTGAGATACTGTATAACAACCAACGGCCTCTGTATGTAACAGACTTCAGTTTTATAGTAAAAAGCCATTATCCATTTCCAATCCTGAGCTGTTGGGAGCACTCTGGGTTTATAAGCTGGAAATCATTTGGTGTCCCCTTTCAAGAACCAAAGAAGCCCATTAACTCTGATTTGTCTTGATTATGGTACATCAATGTGATCTTTATGTACAATTTCTGTGAGCCCTGGTTCAAATATGAGCGATGCAGGAACCAGCGCAATTATAGAGCCGGTTCCCGCATCGCTCCTCTCCCGCAGTCCGCTCACACTGCCTTCTGCGAACCGCTAGCGGGTGTCATTAAAAAGTTAATGACACCCCCAGTTTTCTTCACAGATCGCAGTGTGAACTGTGCACTCGCACATGAATCGGATCGCATGGGCAAAAACACCCATGCGATGCAATTCTTGTGCGGGGAAAAAAAAGGTACATGTACCTTTTTTGTGCGAGTCTAATACGAGTTCAGCCAAACAACTATATGGCTGAACTCGCACTGCTCAGAGATCGCATGTGATCGGCACCCACAGTGCAGGTGCGAATCAAATGCGATCTCTGAGGATCGCACAAGTCTGAACCCGGGCTGAGGAGCAATGCATCGATGTATGATATCACAACATAAAGCAGCCCCCTGTATGGGCGATCCTTACATTTTCACCTTTACCTGCTGTAATGTTATCTTGTATTTTGAATAAAAATATGAGTGAAGATTACAAGAAAACTTCCAACAGACATAATCTGAAATCCATAGTAATGGTGGTGCTCATTTTATCCTGCTGGGACATTACAATCTGTAATCAGAATGTAACGGAAGATGGAAGTGCCGATTTTAGACAGGCTGCAGCAGTACAATCAGAGGGTGAGTGTGTGTGTCAGTGAAGGTGCTGCAGTACTAGATTTTACCAATAGGGAGTGAAGTTATGATTCACACATCATAGAAGCAGAGGAACAACAGAAGTGCTATATAACGGGACTCCCTTTCAATCACTATGAACAGGACCGCTGATAAGGCAGTACAGCCAGCTCTCCTGTACTGGGCCCAGGTTTCATCAGTTAAAAAGGTGGGCCCAGGGACCTGCTGAGCAGGTGGTCCGGCTGTACTGTCTTATTGCAGACACCAATGCTCTTCTGCCTTCCCCTGCAGCCCTGCCAGCTTCTGTTCTTCTTTCCTCCTGCAGCTGCACTGCCCCTTCCATCTGCTCTTTGGACCGACTTGTGTGCCCCTTTCCCCCACAGCACTGCCAGCATTTCTCCTCTCCCGCACATTAAAAGACGCATTTCAATGCACATCAACTTTAGTGCTTTTAACTCACAATGACGCATGATAAACACAATGCCAGTGATGCTGCAAATCCAGCCTACATGGGGGGGTGTCAGTGCAGTGGGTCTAGTGTGAATATTATTAGAAATCTCCCTTTGAGGTTACGCTCAAATTTTGCAAATGCTCTTTTTTAGACATACTGATATCACATCCACTTACAAACTGCAGGCCTTGGTAACGTGCAATGGGAAAATCCTTGACAACATAGGTGGGATTGTATGCACAGGGAACTAGCACATTTTCTACCTTGGATTCCTCGATCATTGGGACTGGAAATAGATAAACAGATCAGACATTACATTCCTTGCAGCCAGCGAAGCGCTCAGATCTACACAGCAGGACAGGAATAAAGCAGACAGCTGGTTAGTCACTAAACAGGTTTAAACACATTTGCCCTGATGGGCGAAATTCTCCTTCCAGCTTCCACAATCTTCTTTACATTTAGCATACTTACTCATATAAAAATTGTCCCGAGGGTCTGGTTTTAAAATATCAACAGCAAATTCCTCCCTCCCCAGTGGCAGATGGTGGCTAGCAACACTGGAAAGAGTGCGTGGGATGTGGGAAACCTCGTTCATCTTGAGAGATGTCTCATCTGGAAAAAAAAAGATAAAGGGTAAACCTTTTCGGAAGCTCATCAAAACTTACAGAGGCACAATTTCCATCTTGCTTTTTTTTTTAAATTAAATTAGGACTAGCATTATTGTCTGCCTGTATGTGTGCAATAGTGGACCTATAGTGAGAACTGTCTCTGAGTGGACCACTGGAAACGGAGTTCATTCATATATATTATATCCTTGTATAGAGCTTCTTTTATGTCTCTTATTAGGGATTACTCAACAGGGCAAGGTTTTCTGTTGAGCAAGTGAATCCAGTTCAGAAGTACAACTCCATGTCTTTTACAATTAGGCCCGCTGAACAATATTATGCCTTAAACCCATATTTTTTTCTGTAGGCAATTTTATAGTTAAATGCCAAGGTACTGATCATAAGGTATCTGCTAGGGGATCTTCAGGACTGAAAGTAGTTTGTTTAAGTAAAGCATGACAATTATTTTGTCTGTACAATTCCCCCGATGACAGCACCCCAAGATCCATACTAGCAGAAACCTCATGGCCACATATTACCATTATAAAAGAACTGTAAGGTTTCAGGTTGCTTGCACATCACTCCACCTAAGAGTGAGATTTGAGTTGGAGATGGTATCTGAGAGGTTCACTCACTTGTTTTTCCCAGGCACGGGAGCAGCAAGATCTCGCTGCCATAGTTCCTGGGTCTGCTTTCACCTGCGTTGAAGTTTTGAGTGTTCCCACTCTACTGTTGCATTCTCTATAGTATAAAATCCCTTAAACACCCAAAATGAACTACTGGATTATGGCCACGGGGGAGTGCAAACACAGGTACTTAAAACACTAAGATCTCACTTAAGATCTTACCACTGGATTCCGCAAGACATTTAAGAAGCCAGTAAGTAATTTTACTCTCCGGCATCTACCAAACAAAATATCAAGTTTGGGTGGACTTATGCTTTAAATTTTACTGCACTACTTATATACTTTTATTTTGTCCTGTATTTGTAATACTCCCTGCTATCCATATAAAGGAATTAAATTGGTCTCTATTATGCATCAGAAATGGGGATAGGTCACATATGGGAGAATCAGAGCTCCCCAAGCCTAGTCTGCATTACTCATTGGGGTTGATGTACAAAAGGCAAATCGACTGTGCACTTTGAAAATGAAGTTGCACTCATTTTCCCCAGAGCATACTGAATGTGGTCAAGTTTCACTTTGTTCCACTTTATTCTTTAGAATTGGCTTCATTGGTTTCAATGATTGGATCGTAGAAATCAGCAGAGTGTCACCATATTCACTAAACTCTGGGCAAAATTAGTAAAACTACACTTGGAAGTGCACAGTCTATTTGCCTTTAGAAAATAAACCACACTCTAATATTCAGATTTTCACACTGCAACAGCACTTTATATCCTCAGACAAAAGTGGAGGTAATTTAAGAAGGCCAGAGGAGTAGATCCTTTATTGTTTCAAAGATCTCAGACCAGCATATTTCAGAGAAGCCTCCAAGACTACTTTCATATTTAAAGTGACTGTAAACAGGAAGAAGTGCTACAATGGATCAGTTTTTAAATCAGGGGCAGGCAAACTTAAAGAGGTGGAGCTCTACCTGAAGAACATGGGAGAAGTCAAAGATCACCGGGCACAGTGTCGCCTCCTCGCGCCAGTTTGAAACCTTCAATTGCTGTACTACTGTGTCGCAATCACGTGCATTGCACAGCAATCCTGGGTTTAAATCAGGTGGTGAGGGGACAACATATCGCTTCCTCACCACCTATCAAATACACTCAGATGGCTTTTTAGAGGAGCAGCCATGCCTGCTGCCCTTGCGATTGAGCCATTAGTTGCATTTGGCAGCAGCAATCTTAGGGCTCGTTCACACGTAAAACCTTGTGGTTGAGTTGCAGTTTTACTGCCCCCAATCCCCTTTAGTTGCTGAGGCGGCACCCAAAGGTGTACACATTCTGCAGCAGGAATTAAGCCCCCTATTGCTTTTGGTACATGCCAACGCCTGCCAATCACGACCAATTCAAGTAAATGGGGCCACTACGCATGGAACAGGAGCCAGCACTATGAAGGCATCGGCTTATGCGGCTCTTGTTCCCTACTACCGCTCCAAGTAGTCCCTCTGCACTGCACTCTGTTTGATGCTCTGGGATGGTGGGTCAGCAAGCCCAGACCGTGATCTACCAGTCACCTACCTACTAGTAGATTGCGATCTACAGGTTGCTGACCCCCGCTTTAAATATTTAATGTTAAATTTCTAATTCTGTTCTCTTATTATTTTTCAATTGCATCTGTCTAAAATACTGGTTAATCCTACAATTCTGGTTTGCTCCCTGCGCTTCCTGTGATAGGGTGATGGAGCTATTCAAAGACTGCTAATGCCCTGGTAGCATGACTACTCCACTGTGTATGCTCTTGTACAAGAGCTACACATAGCATGCTTGCAACTTTCTGTAGTCTCTGTCCTATGTAACAAACAGCTGAGAAGACTGACTGGCAGAGAAGCCTGGGATTTGCAATACAGGTGACAGCAATGCCACTAACACTACAAAAGCACTGCTTCAAAGTATATTAACCACTTCAGCCCCAGAAGGATTTACCCCCTTAATCACCAGGCCATTTTTTGCGATACGGCACTGCATTACTTTAACTGACCATTGCGCGGTCGTGCAATGCTGTACCCAAATAAAATGTGAATCCTTAAATGAGGTGGCTGCATTCGATCTTGTCAGTAAAACACTTCCTGTCTTAGGGAGTCTCTATTCTGGATGGAGAAGCAATGCAACCACTCTTGGGACACATTTTTGTTTTTAATACTGTTTTAAAGTAGCAGGGTCCCTAACTGATTTACCAGCCCTGAAATTCTGATGAAAACACAGGTAATAAAAGGTTTAAGAGAAGTGCCAAGTAGCTATCACATGTTGAGGAACTCTAGCCAAAATGGTTCTCCAAACGGTGGCCCTTTGCTTACCTTTATCCAGCCATTGGGGCACTGTTACTCCCACTGATATGGGGCAGAAATCCTTCCACTATCATCAACGATGAGGCATCATTTATCCCACTGACACCAACAATGAGGTACTATTCCTCCCACTAATACCAATGAGGGGGCAGTATCTCTCCTCCTACTGACCACAGGTGCTATGTCATTTTTACTTCCACTGAGCACCAAGCCTGAGACATGTAATACTCCAACTGATGCTGGGTCATTTCTTCCTCTCACTGGCTACAGTCGGAAGGACAGTAAACTGGTCTTTTGTTTAGAAAGTTTGGAGACCCCTGGGATAGAGTATGAAAGGACAGAACCACTTTCACTTTTTACTGCTGTTTGTGTCTCTGTTGGGGAAATTGCATCTTACTTCCTGTTCTGGTGACATGACACTTCTCAACAGGGACACAACTACAAATACATGGCATGGCTTCTAACATTTCCTTACTCTGCTAAATAATGTACTTCTATAGTTAAAGATTTATATATTGTGTGAAACATTTGAAGTTACCTGACATGTAAGAATTAGTAATCATTTTCCTTGTTTTAGTAACTGTCCCTTTAAAGAAAAGACTACAAGCTCAACCATAAATACTAGATTTCTACCTGTATAGAGAGACAAGTGTGGGGAGTCCACAATCTCAAACTTCATGCCAGGGAGAGCTAGACGCCACTAAAATTGAGACAAAACACAGTTTAAAAGTGACACAGCTACGATGCACGTAATATACCTATATTCAACCTCCCTTCACATTACTCAATGTAAAACACTGAGGAATATCAGGTGATTTTGGACAAACACACAAATGAAACACTTAAGCATAAATCTTACAATGGTCTAAAATTGTTACACCAATTCTTGTAATGCCGCAACTCCTGCTGTGATATAAAGCCTTTAGGGACTACTACAGACATGTTAGTAATGACCATCTGAACAAATAAACTCACCTGTAATCAGATTAAACTACCAATGTGAGCTCAAGACACGAACCCAAATGTTTCTGAGAATAGTTTTAGGGAGAACTCTACCATTCAAATCTTAAGTTCAGTTCCTGAAACAGAATTTAGCCCTCCCCCAGTCCCGCCCCATGTTACACTAATGACTAGTATCTGGGATTGATTGCCTCCCCCAGACTAAGGATTGATATCAGGAAATGAACACAAAACACTGGATAAAAGGGCAGGGGATATATTTTGCTTCACACAGGGTATGGACAGCCTGACCTCACTGAGAGACCAATGAAGGTCAAATTATAGCAGATTTGTGTTTATGAACTAACAAAGTAAAGCTGTATCATGTTATAGGAATATGAATCAAACACAGGAGTGACCAATTTTGTATCAGGAATGAAATAGTCAGAGCCCTGGCCTAATTCCAATGTTTGGATATTTTGGGCTGGCTATCAAAAACACAATAACCACAACATGGGATTTGGCCATCTGTGGTGTAGTGTAGATGGAGGAATCTGTTAGAAAATCTATACGTTAACAGCCAAATTAAAGTAGTAGAATTAAAAGGCAAAACTGTTTTTTCCCCATTTTTGGATAGAGAAATGTAGGGTTATAAAACCATATCAGTTTTTTCCATCTGTGTGCCAATAACCTCCCTGGCGGTATGATTATGTCAGATTTTTGTGTCTCAAAGCGGTACATTTTTTTGCATAGAAATTTGGCGTTTTATAGTGTAGGCCTGAAATTCTTAGAAATAACTCACTTAAATCTGTCCAAACAAGAGTCTAGTAGACATCCCGGGTATGATAAAGTTTGAAACGAAATTTGAATTTGAACGAAAATATTAATACAATAATAATAAAATGTATTCAATAATGTAATCAAATCAAAAACACTGAAATTTGCTCAGTTGCAGAATTGTCGCTGTCGTCACTTTCAGTGTCTGATGACGAATTTCCCCACGAATCAGTATCACTCAATTCTGCAAGTGATTCTTATTTACTATCGCTGCTTTCTAGCTGGTCCAAAACTGCTTTTGACATAAAGGGACATTTTTTGTATGCCATGTACATCCTCAAGTTTCCAGGCAGAAAGAATGACATATATAATATAAAAGTGCATGCAGGGCACTGGACAAAGCACTAGGGACAACAGGGATGTGAAATGATTTGATACAGTAATGTAATCTTACAGATTACAGTGTACTGTATGTTTTGTGTGTGTTTCACTTTTTGAATTTGCCACCGGGCTCCACCCCCATGCAAAGCGACGCTTGCAGGGAACAGAACCCAGAGGCATTGGGCGAAGATTCCGCCGGAGGACACAACGGGGGACATCGCAGGATCCTGGGGACAAGGTAAGTAATTTCGCCTGGGATCCTGCAATGCGATTATGCGGGTTACCGCTTTTGGTAATAAAAATTAACCCCGAGCCACATTCTCTTCACTTCCTATCCCAAAGCTAAAACAGGAATTAAAAGAAAATCCATCCAAAGTGAGTGAATCACTGGCTTTCACCAGAACTAGTGTCCCCATTGGATGATTTACCCTCTATTAGTCTACTTTCACACTGGGGCGGGCGGGCGGTAGCGGTAAATCCCCATTACTTTCAGCTGGGATTTACCGCTGCTATGCAGACGCGGGCGCAGCGTTTTAACCCCCCACAAGGGGTTAAAACAGGGTTAAAAGTGCCAACGCGCCAAGCTACCAAGGCGGAGTGCAGCCGCTTCTGAAGCGCTGCCCATTGTTTTCAATGGGCAGGGGCGGTGGAGGAGCAGTGTATCACCGCTCACTGCACTGCCCCAAAGATGCTGCTTGCAGGACTTTTTGTAACGTCCCGCAAGCGCACCGCCCCAGTGTGAAAGCACTCAGGCTTTCACATTGGGGTGGATTTTTGAGGCACTTTAGAGGCGCTATTTTTAGCTAAATAGTGCCTGTAAAGCGCCTCAGTGTGAAAGTAGCCTTACTGTTTTGGAGACAACCCAAAATTTGGGATTTTGGTGATAATAGTAAACATGACAAATAGAGAAGGTGAATCCCCATATAGGGGTGCTGACAGCAAAACAGATCTGACTGGTGTTCTAATCTCTCTAAACCGTATCCAAAACTAAGAAAAAAGGTTTGCCTTTTTTATACTAAAGGTTTTTATATTAAAGGTTTATACTTTATATTAAAGGTTTATTCTTTAAAGGTGGTGCACTGTTGTTATATTAGCCACATTTTAGAGTGAATCAGGTTTAAAAATTATTTTGTCATTATAATTATGATTAGAGGAAGATCTGATTGCATTTTAGGAAGATCTACACACATCCAAAAAATACCCAGCTGTTTAGAACAACATTAGCACAAAGAATACATTACTTCTTTTTTTTTCCAAATTCATTTTTATTGAAATTGTTTTTTCTGCTTTACAAAAAACAAGAAACAAGTACACTGTTGCAAAGATGGTCAAAAGAGTGTGGCCCACATGGAAGCTATCTACGTATACAGTAATAAAAGGAATGGGCCACCATGTGTACTCTTTTTAAGCTTTTTTGTGAAAATCACAGGAGGAAGCCCATAAATGAATGCATACACAGTATGTAGAGGAAAAAAAGATGCAACATGCTTTGGAGCAAAGGATATTGATCTGAGTGATCTTTAAAATTCCCCCCAACCTCAAAAGATTTCTCTTTCTGCCTGTTTACTGCATTGATCATTGTACTTACTGCTACTTCCACGTGGTCTGAGCCATGGTCGTCCTGCTTGTGAAGTAGCTCAAAGTAATAGCGTCTGGAGCTCATTAATCTAAGACAGAAAATAAGCAGGATTCACAACATGAATACAGAACAGCATATAAAATTGATCACTCTCTTTGTACAAGTATTGTATGAACTTTCCACACAACAGTTGCATGACATTTACAAGATGTGTAGCTCAACCAAGTCTACTGTGAAGGAGCAATTCATAATGTCACATCAATAACATCAGGGCTTCCAAATACATAAATGAGTTGTTCTCCTCCATTAGTTTTGCTTAAGCTGGCTGTGCACAAAGTAATACATTGAAGCATTTTGTTTTATACTTCTGTTGGTCTTTGTTGTGCCATTCAAGCGTCACAAAAATAGAGTAGGTTCTTTATTATAATCGTATGCAATACAACATTTCATGGCAGCTCTTTGACAACAGCAATAAATACATGCATATACTTATTCACATATAAATGCATTAATAAACATATATAACATAACAGTAAAATGCAAGAAATAGCCTGTGCAAAATATATAAATGTATTCAAAGTAATATAAATATTATAAAATTAAGAGAAAGATATGAATATTTGCATAAAAAAATACCAAGCTGCATTAAAAGGCAGTTATACTTACCTAGGTGGATGCAGCATCGCTCCGATGCTGCATCTGTCCCCTACTGCTTCTGAAACTTAGAACTGAATGATGAAAGACTGCTCATCACTCAGTTTTCGGGCTTCAGTGAGCAGAGAGCCAGTGATTGTCAGTTACCGGCTCTCTGCTCTGTCCCTATAGCGCTCACTGGAGAGCCGGGATTTGGAGGAGCTGGCTCAGTCTCCCAGTGGATCGCTGAGATCCAGGCATCTGGGTGGATCCTGAGTGTAAACTCAGGATCAATCCAAAGCCTGGACTGGCTGCATAACATCAGCTGACAACGGACTTTAACTTGCTGTTGGCTGAAAAAGGGTCACAGGACTTCAGAACAAAGTGAGCTCCTGTGATCCATAGAAGTAGGGTCAAAAAAGCATTGGCCATACTTCTCCTTTAACAGTTTTGGAAGTTTGTTATGGAACAGATAAGGACTGGAAAAGAAACTTCAATTCATTTATATATCT
>BLSH010246063.1:675313-685882 GCA_018402905.1 Glandirana rugosa | reverse complement strand
ATTTTTCCCCCTGGTGACAAGTATTATCTATACCGTCTATCATTGTGAAAGTTTACCTGAAGAGAGGGATATTAGACGAGTTTTTTACTGTATACAGACAAAAGACGACTGATTCGGACGAGTTCTAGGTCTTAACACTCGACGATGGTCTTGTCCTTATCTTTTAGAAGGTCACCTCTATATATATATATATATGTAGCGAGTTCCTGACGGAGTGAGTGGGACGACGAGGCTTAGGAGATTGGGTCCACCTCCCACGTCCGGGACGTACGTCTGTCCTTGTATTTTGTTTTTAACCGACCTGTCGGTGTGAGGACGTGTTAGAGAAATAACACTTATTTACTCCTACGTCGTGTTCAACTTGATGTTCATGTTCGACTACGCAAAGAAATGAGAGGAAATTTCTCTAAAGTAAGCAAAAATGTCCTCTTTCACAGCGGTCACCAGAACAAATATCTCCACTGGAACATAAAACAAAAATTGGCTGGATGGCCGCACCCCTGCTTTATTGTGAATAAATGAGGATACAGAACAAGGTGAACTACAAGTACCACTGACACGTTTCACACCTGTTATGGGTGCTTAGTCATAGCTCAGTCATAGCTTTGAGTTATGACTAAGCACCCATAACAGGTGTGAAACGCATCAGCTTGTACTTGTAGTTCAACTTGTGCTGCATCCTCATTTATTCACAATAAAGAGATTGTGCAGGAGTGTGGCTGTCCAGCCAATTTTTGTTTTATGTTCCTGTCTGCATGCAGGGCCTGCACCCTCCACCTGGGTTAGAGGATTCGGAGCAGCAGGGTGAGTGAGGCAGTCCTTGAGCGATGTATATATATATATATATCTCCACTGGAAGATTTTCTATTCCTGTTCTGGTAGCAGCTCACAATTCTGGATCTTGAGCAGGCTTAGTCAGCAGAAAACAGACATATGTCATTTTTTGAGCAGATTATAGGGAGAGAAGTCCATTTGAAAGTGTTACTATCTGCCATATCTATTATGAACAGTGGTCCCCCTTTTTATTGTACACTCTAGAGAATGTATTAATGTTGGCATCTACTTAAAGGCTTGATTCAGTTTTTGGCAAATCAACCCTTTGGCTTATCTAGATAAACTGAGTAATGTTCTGTTCTCTAAAACACGAGGAGATTTATTGTGTTTTTAGATTCTTCAATGAGAGCTCTCAATAAAGTATCAGAAAACACAAGCAAAATATTGTTACATATGAATGAGGGGTATCCCAGACAGCACAAAAGACATTCTGGACTATTTCAAGGATTGCCATCTGACCACAAATCCTCCTATTTAGCAGGGTATGATAGCACGGACTGTGCATGCCTATACCAAAGCTCTGGACAGAGTACTCAAAAGAGAAGTGCTAAAACACTAAGTATGAGAGACTGCTACATCATCTAAGATTAGGACTTTTAATTCCAAATGGCAAACTATATAATCCTTTTGGAGATCCAATCCTTGATGATTTAGGCCAGGGGTAGGCAACCTTAAAGAGGCGGAGATCTATCTGAACAACATAGGAGAAGTCAAAGATCACCGGGCACAGTGTCACCTTCTCACACCTGATTTAAACTTCTAATTTCCGTACTACTATGTCGCAATTGCATGCATTGCACGGCATTCATGGGTTTAAATCAGGCGGTGAAGAAGCAACATATCGCCTCCTCACCACCTGTCAACACACATATTCTGATCACTTTTTCAGAGGAGCAGCTATGGCTAAATGCAGCAAACCCGCAGGAAAGCTGAAGGTACATTGCACTGCACCAACTTTGTTGTTAAACTGCAGTGCATCAGTGTGAAAGCAGCCCTATACTATTATGCTCAGTGTATTGCTTCACACTGACCTGAAGATCACTTCTTTCCTGCTACTGGCACCACTCTGGGGACCGCTAGCCGGGATAAGAGGTAGAGTGTAGTTGGTATCACTACAGAGGAGGCATCGGCTTATGTGGCTCTTGCTTCCTACTACACCCCCAACTTTACAAGTAGTCCCTCTGCATTGCACTCTGATGCTCTGGAATGGCGGGTCAGCAATTCCAGATCACAATCTACCAGATACCCGTCCGCGATCTACTGGTAGATTGCTGACCCCCAAATTAGACAATTACACTTGCTTGCTGCATGGCAAAGGCCTAAAGTCACTAAAACTATTTGTAGAGGAGAAATACGGAAAAAAAACCCCAAAAAAACGCAAGAATATATGCGGCTATAGCAAAAATGCAGCAAACTATCCACAGCACTGTTGTGTGAATGGAGCCTTATGACGCTCTACTGAATTAAACCACTCAACAGTATTCTTGCTCAATTTCAACTTCTGACTTATCTTCACACCTGTCAATCAAACCTTAGCCAGAGCCTGATGTTCTGGTACTCTACTGGTACAAAAAATGCTATGGAAATTTAAAAAGATCTGGAAATCAGTGGATCCCTCATTTATTCAGGACAGTTCAACAACTCTCTGTGGACAATTCAAACCTTCATGGTACTGAGGATTGATGCATTCCTTCCTAGATCCCCTACGTCCCCTCCTAACCCAACTACATTTCATAGTCGAATGCCTTTTTCCTCAGTTCTTCTCTGCTTTCTGATTTTTTTCCCCTTCTCTGTGGTGTACATCTTTTTTACCTAGAAATGGGACCGTGGGGTGGTTCCTTGACAGGGGTTTCCCCTATGATGGCTCCAACAGTTCTATAGCGGTACTCCGACTTAGACTTAGATAAAATGACACTTCATTCCACACTTTGCAATGCGCTGAGGTGTGTTTTACCAAGCAAAAATGCAGAAATGCTTTCAATGAACAAATAATAGGTTTTTTTAACCTCCCCGGCGGTATTCCCGAGTGTGGCTCGTGGTGAATTCTCTATACCAAGAGCAGTAACCCCGAGCCACACTCGGGATTGCATCGCTGGATCCAGGCAGTGTTACTTACCTTGTCCCCTGGATCCAGCGATGTCCCCCACGCCGTGTCTGCGGGCTGTGTCCTCCGCCCGATGCCTCTGTGTGCTGGGCTCCGTTCCCTGCGAGCGCCACGTCGCATGGGGGCAGAGTCTGGGGGCAAATTCAAAAAGTGAAACACACAGTAAACATACAGTACACTGTAATCTGTAAGATTACATTACTGTATGAAATCATTTCACATCCCCTTTCTCCCCAGTGGTTTGCCCAGTGCCCTGCATGCACTTTTATATTATATATGCCATTCTTTCTGCCTGGAAACTTGAGAATGTCCATGGCAACCAAAAAGTGTCCCTTTACGTCAAGTGGTTTTTGATCAGCTAGTAAACCGCGATAGTAAATAAGAATAATTTGCAGAATTGAGTGATACTGATTTTTGGGGAAATTTGAATTTGAATGTTAAGCTGGCTATACGCTATTCATTTTTACTGAAACTGAAAAGATTCCCCTATCCACACATCCACACAATGGGGAAATCCTCCCCATTGAGCTATTGTATTCTGAGTGCGGGACCTCTCCGCTGCCAGAATACACTGATCAGTGATGTAGCCGATTAGCTGCATGTGTGGAACAAAACACAAATTTTCCAGCAGTCCAATTCCAGAGAAGTTGACCATTAGATTGACTGCTCTCGAATTAGAAAGGCCATAGATGGATCGTAATTTCAATCTATCTATGGCCAACTGAATGCTACAGAAAGGTGTCAGACATGCAACAGAAGACAGTCAAAGTCTATGGTCAAACACTGCAAACAAGCTGAAGAGTGCTGGAGACATATTACAAGAGGCTGCTAGAGATCACTGCTATTACAGCCCGTTTACTAATCCCTGCTTCTATGCGCGTGTTCCCTACAGCCCCCGTAAGTGCCGGTTCACACTGGGGCGACCTGTCAGTCGTGCTCCATTCAGTACAATGGAACCGTTCTAATAGGAGCGACTCAAGTAGCTCCAACTTAGAAAAAGGTTCCTGTACTACTTGGGGGCGACTTTGGAGCGGCTTGCATTAACTTCTATACAGAAGTCATTTTGCAAGCTGAGCTGAAGTCGCGCTGTACGGGGGCTTTGAGGCCGCCCCTGTGTGAACCGACACTAAAAAATACTTTTGCACATATGATATTTTTCAGCAAGATCCATTGTAAAAGATGGGGGGAGAACCAAAAAAAAAAAAAGGGTAAAAGGGACTTTTAGCACAGAAAAAAGTAATACAGTAGGAAAGAGACAAACAGGCCATTTACTACCAGAACCCAGTCTGACTGCTGCCTGCAGGAGCCCCAAGGCAACATAATAAATACCTTAGGCTGTAAATAATTAAGAAATCATTACATTGCTCAGACTGGAAGAGAGAAATACAGCACTAGAGCCAAAGCCAATCAGGTGTGCTACATAAATATATGCAGACAAGATATATACCAACAGAAGGCAGGAATAAATGAGGACTTCTGCTGCCCCTTCACTGCCCAAATTCAGGGTGGGGCAACCTATCTGTATCATTAAACTGCAGTGGAAAAAAAAGGCAGGTCACCGAACTGGCAGGGATATGTAACTCTCAGGATTGGATTGACAAAATACAATTCCTAAATTCCTCTGGCAGGTAAAAGTACAGCTTTAATTCACTAGAATGGTACATATTACAGTATAGTTTAGAAAAGGGAGGTGTGTGGCAGAGAAGATTTAAAATGGAGAGGAAAACAAAAAAATAAATAAAAAAGGAAATCCTTTTCTTGGAGTCAATTGAGGGACACAGGAAGTAAATAACTGTTAAATTATACTGCCATCAACAGTATGACTGGACACTTGTAAACTGTAGCCCCATATAACCTTGCAGACAACCAGCATGACTCAATTTGGAAGCATGCAGTACCAAGAGCATAATCATAAAACCAGGTGGGCAGAACCTGTGTTCCCCAATGGACTCCAAGAAAACAATTTTAAGGCAAGTACAAAAATCCTTTTACTTCTTTCCCTTCCATTTAGGCTGCATTCACACCTGAGCGTTTTGTTTTCAGGCAGGAAGTCGCCCAATTTTACCGCGATTTTGTACAGGTCAAAAGGTCACCAATGTTAAAAGCAGAAAAACGCCTGTAATCTGCCTAAAAAGAAGCTCATGTACTTTTTTCAGCTTCAGTTTTGCTTCATGCTACAGAACGCTCAGATGTGACTAGGGGCCATTGAAATGAATGGGAATTTGCTTGTTGGGCATTTTTGAGCTTCAGAGCTGAGCGTTTCATGAGCTGAAAAACGCTCAAGTGTGAACAGGGCCTTAAAGACACAGGAATTCATTAACTGCCAGTATGTCCAAAAGCAGTCAAACTGAAGGGTGGACAATAGCAAACAACCCCAAGGAGCAAGAACAAGACTTCCTGCAGTTCAAAAGCTGTCAGAGGAACCAACCCTTCAAATCTGACGTTGGATGAGGCTAAACCCCTACCTAGTAAGGGGAAAACAAGGCAGAGAGGAGAAAGATGGGAGATATACCTGAGGACCAAGAATAATGGTCACTTAACCAGAGAGAAATGTCTTAACATGGGAGAAAACTCCAATCCACAAACCATAAGCATGAAGCTAGCCAACCTGATCCAACCAGAAGGGTAGAACGAACAACCATTTCCCAAAAAGGAAAAGACTCCTGAAATTTGGTCAACAAGGAGAAAGTTGTACCAGACAACAAGTATGAACTAGTACCAGACAGAGAAATCTAGAACCGTGTCTTGGTAGAAGGAAGACCAGAGCTGGTTCAAGTGGGGAGGCCCTAAGCCTCAACTCATCTTATCCTAAAAGGATTAGGAAACTTCATACCTAGAATGACTGATATAGTTCTTGCCTTGGTGGGTGAATGTCCTTTCTAAGTGAAAAAGCTAGCAAAAAACAGAGGTATGTTGGTTGTAGGTGTTATCCGGGGCTTGCCTACATTTTTTTTTTGTTTGCCAGTGTCCAATTATCTGTAGTTAGCAGTACAACCGGACATTTAATGGATGATAAAGAAAGATACTTTTGCATGAACATTTCATTATTAGGGATTGAGAAGAGTCAAAATCTGGCCAGACAGATATGAATTTTATTGCTGCATCATTTTTGCCAACATCCTAGGAAAACAATTCTAAACCATCAAAGACCAGATTGGGGTGTCATTTAGTTGAGTCTTGACCACTGTAATTGATTTCCTAAAGTAGAATATTGGGCTTTACCCCACTAGTCTTAAAAAGCTTCCTCACCTCTCCTCCCAACACCTACTTTGACTAACCTGTGTAAGATATATATATATATATATATATATATATATATATATATATATAACCTATTTTCAGCCTGTTCTGGTCCGGTCAAGTGATCCGGCTTCCCTGTGTCAGCCAGCAGCCACTGCAGGGGTGAGGGGGGATCGCTGACAAAAGAAGGGCCTTAGGAGTCTATGAGTGACATCACCTCTCCCAAGCATAAACCACCTGTTAAGCACTCTCCTCTCCTGACACAGGGGAGATCACATGACTGAACTGTAGCGGTCTGAAAAAAGGTAAGTATACTGATCTTTCTTACACAGGTTATTCAGAATGGGTGTTAGGAGGGGGAGGAGCATTTTTAAGACTAGTTAGATAAAGAGCAAAATTCTACTTTAAAGTTGGCTTAGCAACAAGATTAAGGGAACGCATGTTCAAGGGTTTACAACAGTATTTCTCAACCAGGGTTCCGTGGAACCCTAGGGTTCCTCCAGAGGTTGCTAGGGGTTCCTTGACCTGTGGTCTATTTCTACCTCTCAGATAAATTCCCAATAACATCATTGATTTTTTTAGCTATCTGTAAGGGGGTAATTCTTCCCAATGACCACAAGTGTAAGGAGCATTCTTCCCATTAACCATCACACTAATGTATTATGAGTCGTAGTTTTGTAATCTTTAGCTGGTATTCCCCGAGCCCGGAGAATTATTTCAAGGGTTCCTCGGTGTTGAAAAGTTTGAGAAAGGCTGGTTTACAATGTAATATTTTTGTGGGCATACTCACCATCCTTGAAGGGATGTAGATACCCAAATATTCTGAGGCCATAATTCTTCCACTTCGGCGAAACAGCCAGTTTGGTAACAGTGGTACGCATCTGTAGAAAGGTAGAGCATCACATTACCACAGAGTGAAACACTAGAAAGAAGTGAATAATGGTATAAAAAGTTAAATGAACTTACATGAGGATACAGGGGGAAATGCAGGTTTGTCTTAAGGTGCAACACAGACCCACCACACCAGTCCTCAAATACATGGAGGTTGACTTTGCCTTTATTCTGCAAGAGGAGGAGAAAAAAAAGGGATAATATAAGCAAACTTCAGTACCATTTAAATAGACAGAAGATGTGCAGACTAATCATATCATGTCTCAAATTTTCACAGAACTTTCTGCTCAGCATGTACTGAGCCTGCAAACATACAGCCCAGATAGTCCCTAGGATAGTACCACCCATCTGAAAGCATGCAGGATACAGCTGTACAAATTATGCACAATCTTGGCCATCCCAATCTAAATATGTAAGCCTCAGATTATTTAGAAAAGTAAGGAATCATACACACCCACTTCAGTCTCCAATGGGCACTGCATGCAGGGAACTGTACTATCTAAGAGGCTGCAGATTACAAAATCATTAAAATCAGAGATTGCAGTCTCAGAGGAACAGTGAAAGCCCTGCTCCATTTGCATTCTTGGAAATCTATGTAAAATGTAAGATAAACCAAGTAAATGTGCACTTTTTGCTGACAGAGACAGTGTTTCCTGGCTATTATAAGCTCAGTGAACAATTTTTACTTGTGTGGGTTTTTTAGGGGGGGAAATCAACAACATTTTAGGCAACAGAGATCCTCTGACCTGCCTGCACAAAGTATAATACTGCCTTAGCTTCATGGACACAAGGAACCAACAGTACTGTATGAGGGATTCTGTGACGTCTACAAAATTGAAGGAGAGATGCTGTAATTTATAAGAAGTACAGCCCAGAAACTATGTACAGTAAAATGAGATTATTACATGTGAATACCTGTTAAAACACCAAAAGCAACTAGACCACAATGCACACTTTAAATTTAATTTAAAGTTTTTATTGCTTCCTGGAGAGTTTGCAAAATTGTGCAGTTCTTGAAAAACACACAAAAACATGCATCCCTTTTGCAGGGCCAAGACAGCATCATTGATTTTTAGCTGCACTACAATGCACCTTGCTAACATGTGTGCTAAAACACATGGTATTGAAGTACCATGTGTTTTAGTGTGGGCTGGGCATAATTAAAAGAAAAATAAAGCAGAGGGGAAGTGGTCAAGCACTTTTGTACAACTTTTGCATGTAGCACAGCCCACTGAAATAAATAGGCTGTCCTAAAGGCGATGCATAAAATTGCATGCACATTGTCCTGCTTGCATAGGTATGAACCAAGCCATTAGAATTTAAAAGCAGCAGGAAAATTCCAAGGCACTTGGAAAATTTCAAGGCCATTACTGCCCAGCTATAAAAGCAATCACATCTTGGTGAAATAAACTTTAAGGCTGGGTTCACACTCTAGACGGATACAGCTGACAGCAGGGGTCTGGTGTGTCCCTGTTCTCCATTTCAGGGACAAATCAGGCCCAAATTTTTGCCTGGCTTCGCACCTGAAACAGAGTCAAAGATGCACAGGACCCCTGTGCAATTCGCTCTGCAGCTGCCACGGAGATGTGGGAACCGGCTCCAATGAGAGCTAGTCACAATTTCCTGTCATGCAAATTGGATGCGGAGAAACCCACATCCAATTCATATAGTGTGAACCCAGCCTTAACAAATATTTGGACTATACTGTAGGGTACCAAATATAAACTTCATGGAAGACTGATACACCCTCACGGTTTTCTATAAAGCACTTCCACGTACAGAAACTAAATCACTAGGATCTGAGTCAGTTGGGTGTCCATTTCTGAGTGGCCTTTCAAAGCATAGCCACCATTCTGAAGCAGCATTTATGCTGCCTAGACTTAAGGCCCACACACTGTTAATGTAAATAAACAGATTACCATCACCAAGGAATTACAGCAAGTATTTAGGAAAAAAAAAGATGGGGAAATTTAAAAGACTAAGAAAATCAAGATGCAAAGAAAAGCAGTACAAATTACAATTACATGTGCATTAGTAAGAAAAAAAAAAAGGAAAGGAAGAAGAGGATTAATGAGTAGGAGTAATAAACATGAAGTTGTACAAAATACAACACATCAATCAGCATTATGGATTACCATCACTAGGCATAAACACAGAAATAATCCTCTTTAACGTCTTGCTAAGGGATTATTGTTTATTAATATCTGTTGTCATGCTTGCATGGCTAGATTCAATAAGAATTGCAAAGAAAAGAGGTTTTACAGCAACCAGTTTCCTGTTTACAGTACTGAAATCAGGTAAACCGTAAGCTCTAGTCATAACTGAAGACTTGAGGTGCATTCATAGAATACAGCTTATCATCTAAGGACAGCTGTAGTGCACCATTCCATCCAACTCCATATCCTCCTCTTCTTACGGAAGTGGCTAAAGTGGGGATGTTTGGAAATACCCCTATAACATGCAGTGTCTCAGATCCTGAAAGCCTGACTTTAAGGCTCCATACACACTGAAGCTGATAAACGACCGTTTATGGTCATTTGGTCGGTTTTTTTAACAGCCCATAAACACCCTTTTATGTTATCCTATGTGTCCATGCACACATGGACATCTATTGTCCTTTAAAAGCAGTGTTGTTTATGGGCTGTTATCTGAATGCCCTGAATTTGCATTCAGGAGTTCTTCTGACCACAAAAAAACGCTGGAAGCTTAAAAATGCTGATAAATGCTCAAAAACGTTGCTCACCAGCGTTTTTGGTTTTTTTAACGTCCAGTGTGCATGGAGCCTAAAAGATGGTCCAAGCTAGGAAGTTTTCAATGAAATTTAAACTCAACCTTTGAACGAATGATACAAGAAAGAAAAAAAAAAAAAAGTAATATGTACATAACACAACAAACTTGGTGAATTTGGAACAGTTGCAGTGTTTGTTGGCATGCATCAGTAGCTCACGAATTGGTTTCACTTGTCTAGATTAGCCCTTTTAGAAAGCATTCCTGATTGGTTGCTATGGTTTACCGCTCTTTACTCTGCCTTATGTGGTTTGCCCGGTAGAGCACATTCACTTTATAGGAACATGTACAGTGAGGAACATTCATTAAACCAGGGCTTGACAAATTTGCCTTGAATCTAGGAGCCAGCTAAAAAAGTTAGGAGCCAGTTTTTTATAGCGCAGAGCAGCCAGTCAATAACTCCACCGTTACATCAGGGTTATAAGCTGGCCAGAAAGAGTGACACTAAGAAATCTGTTATAGGGGGAAACTCCTTATTATGCCGAATGCATCGTGACTGCGGCATGTAAAACACCCCCATCTGCTGCCTAAGGGAGGCCAATGGTGGGTGGCAAAAACATGTCTCTACTGCACATTTTTACCACCCAACTTGTACATCTAAACAAAGCCTTAGTGACATTCAAAGGGGGATATTGTCTAAAGAATCACAGTGAGAAAGACCGGTCGAATATTGGGACTACATTGCCACCTCAATAACTGACCGACGAGACGCG
>BLSH010246063.1:665076-675287 GCA_018402905.1 Glandirana rugosa | reverse complement strand
CCATTCTTGAAATGACACATAACCGAAGACACTAACTTCCGAACGCTCACAGTAATTTCTTGAAAGTAATAATAGGTGTCAACCTACGTCACCCGACCTTCTCCTCGGTCTCTGACGCATGGTTGGATCTTCTCCGTTTAGAATGCCTATGAGGGAACGGGACCCTATTCTTCCAGTCATTAAGGTTTGGAGTTTATTTTGCGTATCGCTGTAAATATTGTGTATGTCGTCAAAGGTACGAAATGGTAGGGATATCGTTAAACCATGCAAGTACAACTATTATTATGTTGATGTGTGCAAAGAAGATAAAACATTTACTAGTGTTTAACATATAAAAATCCGTTTCTGTCTTTGAAAGCATGGAAACTGCTGTATGTGTTATAAATGTCGCTATGCGTTTTATTTGAGGTTTGGAATTACTGACCTTCTTATCCCAGGGCAAGGGAGTATCCGTAAGATTTGCCTCTTCTAGGTTGGTACGCAGTCTCTGGCTCCTCTTCCAGCCCACTGCATCCAACTGTGGATAATAATGAAAGTTCTTTAATGACACTCGCAAGCCTTCAATCACAGAAGCCAATACACAGTAAAGTTCTTACCGTGGAAAGTTCCTCACTGGAATCTCCTGCCTGTGAGTGAAGAGGAGAGGCCTGAAGTCTCCCTGATTTGCGGGCCGGGTCTGTTCCTTCAAGTTTATCTGCATCTGATGATAAAGTTGAGTTAGAGTCTGCATATGGTCATCTCAACTAGTCAAAAGCCAAAGAACCTAAAGGTTCTGAGCACACAACTCAAAAAACAGCCACATTTTATTTTGGCCTCTTCAAACTAAGAAAGGCACAACCTAATTACTTTCATGCGTTTACACTAGTCTTCTTAGCACTATAACTGAAGGACAAATCCTAAGGTTAAAACTCCCAAAAGCAGACGATGTAGCACTGGTGGCTGGTGAAGTTTTAGGATGGGGGGCGCCAGACCATAAGCCCCACCCCTTATAGAATCCCCCCACTCCACCCCCTGTATTCCAGGAGTATACAGCTCAGCATCACAGGACAGAGTATACAGCCCCATAATCACAAGGCAGGAGTATACAGCTCAGCATCACAGGACAGAGTATACAGCTTAGCATCACAGGACAGAGTATACAGCTCAGCATCACAGGACAGAGTATACAGCTCAGCATCACAGGACAGAGTATACAGCTCAGCATCACTAGACAAAGTATACAGCGCAGCTTCACAGGGCAGAGTATACAGCTCAGCATCACAGGACAGAGTATAGAGATCAGCATCACAGGACAGAGTATACAGCTCAGCATCACTAGACAGAGTATACAGCTCAGCATCACAGGGCAGAGTTTACAGCTCAGCATCACAGGACAGAGTATACAGCTCCAGCACCATAGGACAGGAGTATACAGCCCCAGCACCACAGGACAGATTATACAGCTCAGCATCACAGATCAGGGTATACAGCTCAGAATCACAGTACAAGAGTATACAGCCCCAGTATTACAGGACAGGGTATACAGTTCAGCCTCACAGGACAGAGTATACAGCACAGCCTCACAGGACAGAGTATACAGCTCAGCTTCACAGATCAGGGTATACAGCTCAGCATTACAGGACAGAGTATACAGCTCAGCCTCACCGATCATGGTATATAGCTCAGCATTACAGATCATGGTATATAGCTCAGCATACAGATAGGGTATATAGCTCAGCGTTACAGATCATGGTGTATAGCTCAGCATACAGATAGGGTATATAGCTCAGCATAGATAGGGTAAATAACTCAGCATACAGATAGGGTATATAGCTCAGCATTATTTATTTATTATTATTTATTTCAGGTACTTTATAGCGCCGTCAATTTACGCAGCGCTTTACATATACATTGTACATTCACATCTCTCCCTACCCTCAAGGAGCTTACAATCTAAGGTCCCTAATTGACATTCATACATACACATACTAGGGCCAATTTAGACAGGAGCCAATTAACCTACCAGCATGTCTTTGGAGTGTGGGAGGAAACCCGTGCAGGAACAGGGAGATCATGCAAACTCCAGGCAGGTAGTGCCACGGCTGGGATTCGAACTAGCAACCCTTTTGCTGTTGGGTGAAAGTGCTAACCACTAGACCACTGTGCCGCCCCCCCATTACAGATGATTGTATATAGCTCAGCATTAAAGATCATGGTATATAGCTCAGCATACACATAGGGTATATAGCTCAGCATACACATAGGGTATATAGGAGAGCATTACAGATTTCCCATCAAAATCCCCCCGGCATGTGCCATGACAACACCCCCCACACCCCCCAGAAAGACCCCCCTGCCCATCGGGCAGCCAGCAGTGAGGCACCTACCCAATCAAGGGCTGGGGCTGTGGTTGCCTCTCCTTGGTGCAGGCAGTGGCTCTCTTCTCCTCTCCTCTCCTCTCCTCTGTGTGGGCAGCGGCTCTCTCCTCCTCTCCTCGGTGCAGGCAGCGGCTCTCTCCTCCTCTTCTCGGTGCAGGCAGCGGCTCCAGTGTCCGCTCCTCGTGTCTCCTCGTGTTCTCCAAAGACAAAGTGTCAGGCATCCAATAGGATCGCATGACACTTTGGCCAATCGGGAAGCAGGTCTGACGACATTCACTATGGCCACACAATTGGGTGGGATCTGGGTGCACTCTATCTGCCCTGAGCCCACCCTTTTTTGAAGCCTATTAGAGCCTCTGGCTCTAATCAGGTGCTTAAACCCCCGCCCTCCCCTACCATAGGAATCCATGCACCCGGCATCCTGAAAGGGGCCAGGTACATGGATAGGAGGGCGGCACCCTCAATGCATGGGCCGCCAATGCGATGTAGGGGCCATTTAACACACCAACTGCTAAGAACTCCTCCTTGCTCAGTCAGGACTCCAACTTCTTAGCTGGCATAACATGAATGTGGAACATTGCTCTTATACAGTGAGGAAAAAGTATTTGATCCCCTGCTGATTTTGTACGTTTGCCCACTGACAAAGAAATGATCAGTCTATAACTTTAATGCTAGCTTTATTTTAACAGTGAGAGACAGAATAAAAAAAAAGATCCAGAAAAACGCATTCCAAGACAGTTATAAATTGAGTTGCATTTTAATGAGCAAAATAAGTATTTGATCCCCCATCAATCAACAAGATGTCAATCTCCCTTGGTCAGGGACTCCATGCAGGATCTCACCTCATGGATGTTCAATGACTATGAGAATGGTGAGAAATCAATCCAGAACTACACAGACGAATCTTGTCAATGATCTTAAGGCAGCTGGGACTATAGTAACCAAGAAAACAATTGGTAACAAACTACGCTGTGAAGGACTGAAATCCTGCAGCCCCCGCAAGGTCCCCCTGCTTAAGAAAGCACATGTACAGGCCCATCTGAAGTTTGCTAATGAACATCTGAATGATTCAGAGGAGAACTGGGTGAACGTGTTATGGTCAGATGAGACCAAAATAAAGCTCTTTGGCATCAACTCAACTCGCTGTGTTTGAAGGAGGAGGAATGCTGCCTATGACCCCAAACAAGAACACCATCCACACAGTCAAACATGGTAGTGGAAACATCATGCTTTGGGGGTGTTTTTCTGCTAAGGGCACAGGACAACTTCACCGCATCAAAGGGACGATGGACGGGGCCATGTACAGTCAAATCTTGGGTGAGAACCTCCTTCCCTCAGCCAGGGCATTGAAAATGGGTCTTGGATGGTTATTCCAACATAATGACCCAAAACACATGGCCAAGGCAGCAAAGGAGTGGCTCAAGAAGAAGCACATTAAGGTCCTGGAGTGGCCTAGCCAGTCTCCAGACCTTAATCCCATAGAAAATATGTGGAGGGAGCTGAAGGTTCGAGTTACCATACATCAGCCTCAAAACCTTAATGGCTTGAGGAATGGGACAAAATCCCTCCTGAGATGTGTGCAAACCTGGTGGCCAACTACAAGAAACGTCTGACCTCTGTGATTGCCAACAAAGGTTTTGCCACCAAGTGCAAAGGCATGTTTTGCAAAGGGGTCAAATACTTATTAATTAATGCAAATCAATTTATAACTTTTTTTGAAATTATTTTTCTAGATTTTTTTTGTTGTTATTCTGTCACTGTTAAAATAAACCTACCATTAAAATTGTAGACTGATCATTTTTTTGTCAGTGGGCAAACACAAAATCAGCAGGGGATCAAATACTTTTCTCCCTCACTGTAAGCTGGCAAAACAGTTTCTCAACAAAACCTTATAAGTCACTTCAAAAATCACCAAGACCATATTTGGCTCATAATGCCTATCCACAAAGTCACTCCAGAGGTGACAAAACAAGTCATATACAAAGGGGCTCTCTCTCTTGCTGCCCCAAGGGACAGCTGGCATTCAAAATGGGGATACACCCATAACTCTCTTGAATTATTTTCTGGACTCGTTTTTGATCACACGACGTAACGTGATCCACGATTGCTGTGGAATTCCTCCTGGCCAGATTTGCTTTCCAGTACTGCTGATCAGCGATGTACGTAATAATATGTTACTCTATCTGCTTCTGCAAACGATGCCTGTGATCTGAGATAATTCATGGATATGGACGCTGTCTGCTATGAATAAGCTGGATAGCACTGACTGACAGTACTAGACATCTTATAAATGCAAGTTCACATTGCTACTGGAGATAATGGGGTTTTAATAAAAGCAAAATAGGATGTTCACATAACAAAGAAATTTCTCCATGGCCTAATGAATGAGATGAAAGTGGTTCTAAAGCCTGAAGGTTCATTACCTTCATGCATTTTATGCATGAAGGCAAAAAACATTCTGTGTGCAGTAGCCCTCCCAATCCTTACCTGAGCCCCCTCCAATCCAGCAATGTTCACAAAAGCCTCGGCTGTATGGGGACTCTCCCTCATTGGCATCACAGCCAGTGAGCCAATGAGGAGAAAGCGGGGGTGGGGTCTTGTGGATGCATAGAGCAGTGGCTCGGGAGTGAACAAGCAGCTTTCTCTGGGGGCACTGCTCGAGGGGGAGCCCCCAACCAGTGCTCCAGGCTTTTCATCTTAGTGCACCACCATAGAAAGCAGCTTGTGAGCTTGCTCCTGAGCCAGACTGTGTGCATTTATTGACACACACAGTCTGGCTTGGCCCCACCCCCTGCTCTCAGGATTTGATTCACTGCAGAAGGAGCCAATAGGTACCACTGCTGCCTCTCTGTCCTGTGTGGAGGGAGACTCCAGGGCTGCTGCAGATGGGCACAGTGCTAAGTCAAGATAGGACTTGGGCTGAATAGCTACATATGGTGCCACCAGTATAGTTAGGCTGGCCATACACGGAACAGATTTCTTTTCTGCAACCACAGGAGGCAGGAAAGAAATCCCCTCGATTCCCCCACCAACACAGACAGTGCTGATGTGGGAATACCTCCTGCTGAGCCATGGTCTTCTCATGGTGGGGGAAGCCATCTCCGCCAGGAGAAGACAGTGATTATTGCTAGCGGTTATAGCAACCACTAGTGATAATCCCAGGTAAAACCCAGCAAGCTGGTTGATCGATCGATCTTGGCACATTCAGCCTGCCCATACACGGTTTGAATCCCAGGAACTGGCTGTGATTCAAACCGTGTATGGCCTGCCTTAAACTGTATTAACTTGATAGTCCCCTGCCTTTTGAAGGACAAATAAGGTAACACAATGATCTTGTCCTATACGAGCAGCCACTGGACATTGTAAAGAGATGCTGCTTTCCATGACCCATGCATCTACAATTTTTCTAAACCATATATATGTGGACGCCGCAAGAGCATATTATCCTACATACAGCTGCCACATATAAGGGGGTTTGCTTTGACAACGATAGCTTATTCAAGCTATTTTTTTTTTTTTACCAAGAATGTAAATTACAACCTTTCCACCTTTTTTCCCCGAATTACGAAATGATCTTGGAATTTTATTGGATAATCTAGCAACCGCCCATTAGAACATTTGTTGAAGCACTGAATTACATATCTGAGATTAGGCCATAAATGGACTTTGTTATAAACTTCTATAAAACGCTGGATATAGTTTGAATTGTGAAAATGAGTTCATGACTTCAAGCGTGACAGTTTATTTTTGATTTGGTTTTTAACTTAAACTGATATTTAAGTCTTGTTTTTTTGTGTTTAAAAATAACAAACATGTTATACTTACCTGCTCTATGCAGTGGTTTTGCACAGAGCAGCCCGGATCCTCCTCTTCTCGGGTCTCTCTTAGGCGCTCCTGGCCCCGCCCTCCTGTTGAGTGCCCTCACAGCAAGCAGCTTACTATGGGGGCACCCGAGCCGAGCTGCAGCTCTGCGTGTCCATTCAGACATGGAGCCGTGGCTAGGCCCTTCCCCTCTCTCATCTCATTGGCTCAATGACTGAGTGAAAGCAGATAGCCAATGGCGCACCACTGCTGTCTCAGCCAATCAGGGGGGAGAGTCCCGGGCAGCCGAGTCTCCCATGCAACATCGCTGGATAGAGATGGGGCTCAGGTAAGAATTTGGGGGGCTGCTGCACACAGAAGTTGTTTTATCTTAATGCATACAATGCATTCTTCTGCCTTTAGAACCACTTTAAATACTTCTTTGTGCTATACATTACTTTCTGCAAATAAGAATTTATCTATTGGGTATGACCTCTTCTTTAGTTTTTTTTCCCTTTTTTGAATTTTTGTGCAAGATACCCGAAGCTTTGCACATGGTTTTCCAGATAAATATAAAATGATACCACGTCCACATCTGTCAAAGCAATCATACTAGTGACAAGATTCCTCTATGCCCATCCCCTACTAGGGAGGATATACCAAGAGAAATGCATTCTCAGAGGCCAACACCACTGGATAAGCGCCTTCATCTATGCTCTCTGGAGCTTTGACTAGAATCTGTACCATGAGGTACATTTTCTCACTTAGCTGGCAAATCTCTGTTTGGGATAGCAAGCACTTTTAATAGTTGTAAGAGTGTCACTTCCCCTAGGATACATGACCAGATTTTCACACTAGGCTATTGAATGAACACAGGACAGGGCTGTGTATAGCCACACTTCAAAGGCTTTCTAGTGCTTCAGCCCAACAGAAGTACGGGGGGGGGGGGGGGGGACACTGTTAAAGAAGATGTAAGGGACTGCTCTATGCAACATGGTACAGAGCAGGTGGGTATAACCTTTTTTTGTTTTGGGAAGACAAAGAAAAAAAAAATCAGCTTCTCACGGGCTCTCAAGAGTGTCCAGCTATGCTTTCTCTTCCTACCCAGCTGCTCCATTCATAGAAGGTGAACTACGGCTTCTAGGAATGGGATGTGATCTATGAATGGAGGACATGTGGATGATTGATAGGGCTGTCCTATGACTTCTATGAATGGAGCAGCTGGGCAGAGAGTACAGGCATAGTTGGACTTACTTGATGAGTGTCTTTGAAAGCTCCTTAGTTCTGCTGCACCAGAAGATTATGGAGGCAGGGGTGAGGGGGCATGGGCAGAGGAGGATTTCACCTAATAAAAGAAGCATTAGAACAAGGGACACATCCTACTGATCAGAACAAGGGGCACATCCTACTGATCAGAACAAGGGACACATCCTACTGATCAGAACAAGGGACACATCCTACTGATCACAACAAGGGACACATCCTACTGATCAGAACAAGGGGCACATCCTACTGATCACAACAAGGGACACATCCTACTGATCACAACAAGGGACACATCCTACTGATCACAACAAGGGACACATCCTACTGATCACAACAAGGGACACATCCTACTGATCAGAACAAGGGGCACATCCTACTGATCACAACAAGGGACACATCCTACTGATCACAACAAGGGACACATCCTACTGATCACAACAAGGGACACATCCTACTGATCACAACAAGGGACACATCCTACTGATCACAACAAGGGACACATTCTACTGATCACAACAAGGGGCACATTCTACTGATCACAACAAGGGGCACATTCTACTGATCACAACATGGGGCACATTCTACTGATCACAACAAGGGACACATTCTACTGATCACAACAAGGGGCACATTCTACTGATCACAACAAGGGGCACATTCTACTGATCACAACATGGGGCACATTCTACTGATCACAACAAGGGGCACATTCTACTGATCACAACAAGGGGCACATCCTACTGATCACAACAAGGGACACATCCTATTGACTAAATCCCCATTCACACCTGAGCATTTTTTAGCTTGAAGCTCAAAAACGCTGGAGGAGAAAAAAAATCAATGATTCTCTATGGAGATGGTTCACATCTCTACTCCAAGTCGTCTGAAGCCAAACGCCTGAAGATCAAACAAGTTCTGGAGGTATTTTTGTTGTGTGAATCAGGCAGATTCGGGCGTTTGTATTCCCATAGAAATTAATGGAAACACGCCATTTATGCGTTTTTTCGCGTTTTGTCGTCCCACTTTCTGCTCTAATGAAAAAAGTGAAAAATAAAATAGTAATAATATATGAATGAATAAATGTAAAATAAATACACAAATAACTAAAAATCATCATAAATAAGTAAAATAAATGAATAATATGTAATAATACATTAATAAATAATAATTAACCTCTAACCTTAAAAAATATGAAATACATTATTATTTTTATTATTATTATTAATAATAATAAAATAACAACACCCAAACTAGAACAAAAAAATACATTATTAATAATAATATATATTTTTTAGTGTTAGGGTGTTTAGTTATTTATTATTATTTTATTTTTTAAGGGGTAAGGTTTAAAGTTAAGGGTCAATTATTTATTTATTGTTACTTACTATTAATTTATTGCATTTATTTTCTATTTATGATTTTTAATAATTTGTGTATTTATTTTACATTTATTTATTAATTTAATATTATTCGGATAATAATAATAATAAATAAATAAAATAAAATAATAATAAATAACCCTAACCTAAACTGAACACAAACCCTAATGAAAAAACATTATAATAAATGAATAATAAGAATAAAAGAAGAAATAAAAGCTAATGGAAAAGCTAAAAAAGCGCTGAAATACCTAGCAACAAATGATGCAACAGATAATAGTTTTCTCTATTGATTGATAAAAAAAAATGCCAAATCCCAAAAAGGCTGCATACAAACGCCCAAACACGCGGCAGTATCGCACGAAAAAACGCCGGAAAAAAGCTCAAAGACACTACGCTCAGGTGTGAATGCAGTCTGAAAGTTATGTCCCTTGTGCTGATCATTGTTTTTTTATTTTGCCTGCACTTAGGCATTACACTTTATAATGCTGTGTTACTTTTAGGTCTTGTTCACACCATATATAAAAACCGATGGAAAAAAAAAATGCTGATTTAATCCGCATGGAATATTTTGGGATTGCTCACATCATGTAAAGAGACGCATGCATTCCTAAACATAAGTCTCTGCAAGTGCACAAAGAAAACTATTGTCTTCTACTGTATGTGTCCTGTTCACACCACAATGTTGATGTCGTGTTTTTTTTCTAGGCAGAAAACCACATACATGTTTCAGATTTCTACAATGAAAAATACATACATGATCCCAGTGTTGTGGTGTGAACATGGCAAATAGAGAACAATTGTTTTCATTGTGCTCTTACAAAGACTCACGTTTCTGCACAAGGTGTGAACAGCTACTGTTCTGTTACATGATTTGCATGTAACATAAATATGCAGCTATAGTAATGTTTTTATAGTTGGTTATTACAATGCCATCTTGTGGTTCTTTTGGATATTACACCCTTCTATTGTATTTCTAAGTGTGTACCTCCCATCCTCTGTGAGCTATTTCCTCTTCCTAGTTCACTCTACTCTGTAACTTCCTGTTCCGGGTGCACTCTGCTATTCTATTTCCTCTTCCTGTGTCCTCTCTCTCATGAGGTAAAGAATATGGCCACATGCTAGAAGGCCTCTCTCAATCTACTCGCATCCTAGGACACATTACTATGTTTTGACCTGCAGTTACCATCTTTCGACCATCTGTCACATTTGTTGTATGCTGTACCTGCTATTCCAATGAATAAACGCTCGTGGAAGAAATCGGTAATTGGTGAGTCACTATCTGATAAGAACTGTCTGCGGTGATCATATCTGCTTATACAGGCCAGGCATAGAGGTCTCAACAAGGGATAAGTCGCCATTACAACAGTTAGGAGTCAGAATAGTCAAAACATAATCTGTCTCTTAT
>BLSH010246063.1:636297-647491 GCA_018402905.1 Glandirana rugosa | reverse complement strand
TTGTTTATAGGGAAATTGTCGACAATCTAATTCGTCTCTTGCAGAGAGAGAGCGACTTAGTGTCTGCGACACAAAATTCTATCACTCCCCTCTCTTCCTTACCCACAGTGAGCGGTCCTACGCTAAAGACCAGCGGTACCGCTGGACCGCGGACCCCTAACAGCTTCGGACCGTATATCGGTGTCAAGGTCCGCAGACGACGTACGTTATGGCGTACACCGGTCCAAACGCCCCCCACGACACTCGGAGATTCCAGTCCAAGCATTTTGTCACTATAGTCTTGGCAAAGTAAGTATGTCAAACATCACATGTATATAAAAGGCGCCAGGTCGCCATGGCGACCAGAAATCGCATCCTGGCGAGTGACACCCATTCCTTCTCTCCCCTCACTATCTTAAAACACAGCGTCTGTGATTCAGCGAGAGAGAGACGTTCTCTGCTTAATCTAACAGCTGTTAAAGGGATATTTGTTTATGCTTAGGACAACAATGTATCTTCTTCTTTTATCAAAGGAATTATCTCCGGGCTGTATGAGGGAAGTTTAACCATTTAAGACTAAACCTTTTCTGACATTTGCGGCTTACAAGTAAAAACCCAGTATTTTCTGTTAGAAAATGACTTAGAACCCCCAAACTCTATATATATTTTTTAGCAGAAACCCTAAAGAATAAAATGGCGGTTGTTGCAATATTTTATGTCACATGGTATTTGTGCAGCGGTCTTTCAAACACCATATTTTGGAAAAATACACTTTAATGAATAATAATAATAATAAAAAAACTAAACAGTAAAGTTAGCCCATTTCTTTTTTTTTGGTATAATGTGAAAGATGATGTTACACCGCAAGAATCCTGATCTTTATTCTAAGCAACAAAATTGTGATAAAGCCCTATGTACCATCGACAATTACCACTCTGTATGTGCAGCTGAGCTCCAGTATTTCATGCTGACCGTAAACCCACCAGAGAAATGAATAGTCACCGTGGGGGACACACATGTAGGCAGGAAGTGGCTGCAAAGAGGCAGCAGAAGATCAGCAGCACTGGAATACTTCTTTGACCTTTTTTTTGTATTTTATTTAAAGTGTCTCTATGGCTTCATTTAGATATGCAGTTGGGTGATAAAAATGTACAGTAGACATATTTTTGCCACCCACCAATGGCCATCCTTATGCTCCATTAGTCAGCAGATGAGGGCGTTTTACATGCCGCAGTCACCATGCATTAGGCATAATAAGGAGTTTCCCCCATAACAGATTTTTTAGTGTCAATCTTTCTGGCCAGCCTATAACCCTGATGTAACGGTGTTACGTTGGAGTTATTGCCTGGCTGCTCTGCTGTAAGTTAGGGTTAGGGGTGCGCAAATTACTTGCCTTACCCCGGGCGATGACAACCCCACACTACACTAAAAAAACTGGCTCCTAACTTTTTTTTAGCTGGCTACTAGATTCAAAGCAAATTTGACAAGCTCTGCCATATACAGTACTGCATAGACAAGCAGTCACAGCGGAACGAATTAACTGAGTTTCCATTGTTTCCTATGGGGAAACATGCTTTGATATATGAGTGCTTTGGATTACAAGCATTCTCTTGGAACGGATTATGCTCGTAATCCAAGGTTCCACTGTACTATGATTCTGTACTTGCCAAATATGCTGCAGAAATCTCCTTCCACTGAGTCTGGCTGCAATCATTTTAACTGTGGGCAGCTGAAACTGCTGCCTGTTTACTTCCTGGAATTACACAGACATAAAGAGGCACACCTGTAGCTCTCATTGGTCCTCTTATGGCTCATTCCCCCCCGCCCCTCCTGGCAAACTTGCACGAAAGTGAGAGCGAGAGCTGTGCATGATGTCAAATGCTGAGGAATTTTTCCAGCCAAGAAACAGGAAGTGCGCTGTATAAGGTATTTACTGGCAGAAAAAAAAACATTTTACTATCCAAAGTTAAAACAAAAAGGGCAGAGGATTTAAAGAGGAAGTAAACCCAGATTGAATTTTCTTCCTCGATATTCTCCTGTAAACTAGAAGCATAATGGGCTACTATGCATCGCATAGTAGCCCATTATGTGTCACTTACCTGCAAACAAAGCCTGCGACGTCCAGCGCTGTCCCCTGTGCTGGTGGCGTCCATCTTCAGCCCCTCTTCCTTCCGGGGGCCGCGACACCGGCTCTGTGACTGGCCGGAGTCGCGTGACGTCACTCCTGTGCATGCGCGCAGGAGATGCTAGTCACGGCACGATCACAGTGAAGAAACGGCACTGAGGCCATTTCTTCACTGCGCATGTGTCAAATGACATCGGCACAGCTAATACACTGCATATCTCCTGAACTGTACAGGTTTAGGAGATATGCAGGGCACCTACAGGTAAGCCTTATCATAGTAGTCATATTAGTCATCTGTAGGTTTAATTGGTTGTCACTAGTTGACAACCACTTTAATAGATGGAAAGATGATAAAATGATTGAAGTTCTGCTTAAGGCTGGGTTCACACTATCCGACAAAAAAACGGTCCAACTTTGATCCTACACTGCTGTGCGATTTACGGTCCTACATAGGATCAAAGTCGGACCGGTTGTCTGTGAACAGGGATCCGACGAGATCCCGACAATGCCAAGCACTTTGTGCTCTAAGGATTTTGAAGGGGAACTCCACGCCAAATTTAAAAAAAAAACTGGCATGGGGTCCCCCTCCAGGAGCATACCAGGCCCTTTGGTCTGGTACGGATTTTAAGGAGGACCCCATGCCGAAAAAACAGCGTGGGGTCCCCCCCAAAATCCATACCAGACCCTTATCCGAGCACGCAGCCAGGCAGGCCAGGAAGGGGGTGGGGACGAGCGAGCGGCCCCTCCCTCCTGGACCATACCAGGCCGCGTGCCCTCAACATGGGGAGTATGGGTGCTTTGGGGCAGGGGGGGCTCTGCACCCCCCCACCCCAAAGCACCTTGTCCCCATGTTGATGAGGACAAGGGCCTCTTCCCGACAACCCTGGCCGGTGGTTGTCGGGGTCTGCGGGCGGGGACTTATCGGAATCTGGAAGCCCCCTTTAACAAGGGGGCCCCCAGATGCCGCCCCCCCCACCCTATGTAAATGAGTATGGGGTACATCGTACCCCTACTCATTTACCTGGAAAGAAATATGTACACAAAAAACCACACAGATTTTTAAAATATTTTATTAAATCTGCTCCGGCGGTCTTCTCCCCTCTCCGGTGTCTTCTTTTCTTCGGCTCTTTTGCGGGGTCTTTCATCTTCTGAGGGGTCTTCTTCTCTACGGCGTCTTTTGCTCTTTTGCCGTTCTTCTCCGCTGTCCCCTTCCCTCTCTTCTTCTTCCCATGTTGACACGACGCGTTCTCCTTCACGAATGCCCTCGCTGCTCTGTGCTCTGCCTTATATTGGCATGGGGCGTGGCCACCAGATCACCTGGAGGCACGCCCCATATGAGGTCACAGCTCTGCCCCCAGGATGTGACCTCATATGGGGCGGGGCCTCCAGGTGATGTCATCTGGTGGCCACGCCCCATGCCAATATAAGGCACAACACAGAGCGGCGAGGGCATTCGTGAAGGAGAACGCGTCGTGTCAACATGGGGAGAAGAAAAGAAGAAGAAGAAGAGAGGGAAGAGGACAGCGGAGAAGAACGGCAAAAGAGCAGAAGACGTCGCAGAGAAGAAGACCCCTCAGAAGATGAAAGACCCCGCGAAATAGCCGAAGAAAAGAAGACACCGGAGAGGGGAGAAGACCGCCTGAGCAGATTTAATAAAATATTTTAAAAAGCTATGTGTTTTTTTGTGTACATATTTCTTTCCAGGTAAATGGGTAGGGGTACGATGTACCCCATACTCATTTACATAGGGTGGGGGGCCGGCATCTGGGGGCCCCCTTGTTAAAGGGGGCTTCCAGATTCCGATAAGTCCCCGCCCGCAGACCCCGACAACCACCGGCCAGGGTTGTCGGGAAGAGGCCCTTGTCCTCATCAACATGGGGACAAGGTGCTTTGGGGTGGGGACGCGGAGCCCCCCCTGCCCCAAAGCACCCATACTCCCCATGTTGAGGGCACGCGGCCTGGTATGGTCCAGGAGGGAGGGGGCCGCTCACTCGTCCCCACCCCTTTTCCTGGCCTGCCGGGCTGCGTGCTCGGATAAGGGTCTGGTATGAATTTTGGGGGACCCCACGCTGTTTTTTCGGCATGGGGTTCCCCTTAAAATCTGTACCAGACAAAAGGGCCTGGTATGCTCCTGGAGTTTTTTCTTTAAAAATATGGTGTGGAGTTCCCCTTCAAGATCCCCAGAGCACAAGTCGCATGCCAAAGTCGGATCAGTGAAGACACTGATACGACTTTGATCCGACTTCAATGCCTTTCAATGGACTGAAGTAGGATCAAAGTCGGACAAAAGTAGTACAGGAACCTTTTTCAAAGTCGGTCCGACTTTGAAAAACACATGCCGGAGCGGTTAAGACGGCTCTCATAGGGAATCGTTGTTTTTGTGACGTAATGCGACTTGTGCTCCTCATGTCGGTCCGAGAATCGGACTAGTGTGAACCCAGCCTTAATCTGCAGTCTTCTTTTTTCTACATCCCCCTAAAGTGCTGAAAATACCTATGCATTCATCAGCAGCACAGAGGAGAGGGGAGCTACAGTTAGAGCTCCTGTACAGCATATGAGAGCTGATTGGAGGAAAGGGACACACCCCCCTTAACACACACAGCACAGGAATGATGCAGAGCTGTGTTGTGAATAGACAAGCTGTGTGCTCAGCTCTCCACCCCCATCACCATTTTATCTCTGGTGTGGGGACAACTTCTCAGAAGTGAGACATGCTGATAACAGAGGAATGAAGCACCAGAGAGAAATGACATATAGGGGTTTATTTACTAAAGGCAAATCCACTGTGCACTACAAATGCACTTGGAAGTGCAGTCATGTAGATCTGGGGGAAAGATCTGAAATGAGGGGAAGTTGTGCTGCTTTCTATCATCCAATCATGTGCAATCAAAAAACGGGATTTTTTGACTTACCGTAAAATTCCTTTCTCTGAGTTCGTCGACAGGCACAGCGATTCTTAGGACTAAGTGGGCTATACTGCCCTCTTCAGGAGTTTACTAGGCAGAACAGGCAGTTCTAACAGCAAAAAGAACAGCAACAGGCACAGCCCCTCCCAGGGGGCAGTCCCCACTGGCAGATAACCCCACACCCAGCTCTGCTAGCTCAGTTCGTAACAAGCAGTGCAACATCCAGAGGGGTGGGTGCTGTGTCTGTCGACAAACTCAGAGAAAGGGATTTTACGGTAAGTCAAAAAATCCCGTTTTCTCTTGTTCGTCGACAGGCACAGCGATTCTTAGGACTAAGTGGGACGTCCAAAAGCAGTGCCAAAAATGAGGGGTGGGTAACAGAACAACAGAACTACACCCAACCGAACCCTCAGTGAGGAACCACACGTGTCTCACATGGCCGCCTGCAAAACCTTGCGGCCAAACGCAGCATCCGAGGATGCTAAAACATAAACTTTGTAAAACTTTGAGAAGGTGTGCACAGAGGTCCAAGTAGCCGCCTTGCACACTTGAGACACAGACACCTGATGTCGGAAAGCCCAGGAAGTGCTAATCGCCTTGGTAAAATGAGCCGTAACCGGAAAAGGAGGCTCCAGACCCCGAACAGCATAGGCTCGGGTCACCGCCTGTCTAATCCAATGTGAGATAGTGGCCGATGAGGCCACCAAACCTTTGCATGGGCCATCCACCACGACAAAGAGAGCATCCGACCTCTGAAAGGAGGCCGTAGTCGCCAGATACGCCCGCAGTGCCCGAACAACATCCAGGGAGTGCAAAGCAACCTCCTTAGGGTGAGACGGGCGTGGGCATAGCGAAGGAAGGACAATGTCCTCATTGATGTGGAAAGATGATACCACCTTCGGCAAAAAAGGAGACGGGCGCAAGACCGCCTTATCCTTATGTAGGACCAGATAAGGAGACCTACAAGACAGAACCGCCAACTCAGACACCCGCCGAGCAGATGTGATAGCCACCAGAAAAGTCACTTTCTGTGAAAGCAAATGCAGAGAGATTTCCCTGATATTTTCAAAGGGCGGCTTCTGAAGTACCAAGAGGACAAAATTGAGGTCCCATGGTGCCAAAGGCGACCGTACCTGGGGGGGTGACATGTCGAACCTCCTGCATGAAAGTACGGATCAATGAATGCGTCGCCAAAGGACACTGAAAAAAGATTGCCAGAGCAGAAACCTGACCCTTGATAGTGCTCAACGCCAGTTTCTGGTCGAGGCCCTTCTGTAGGAAGGCCAGAACTCGAGACACCGAGAAAGAATGAGGGTTCCACCCCCTGGCTTCGCACCAGGCAATGTAAGCCTTCCAGGTGCGGTGGTAAATCTTACGTGAGGTGGCCTTACGTGCCTTCAACATGGTAGGAATCACCGAGTCCGAAACCCCTCGATCTCTCAACACCTTGGATTCAATAACCGGGCCATTAAAGCCAGAGAGGGTAAAGCAGGGTGAAAGATGGGCCCCTGGGACAGAAGATCTTCGCGAAGCGGAAGCCGCGAGGGAACGTCCACCACCATCCGTACTACGTCTGCGTACCAAGGACGCCTTGGCCAATCTGGAGCTACCAGAATGGTCGGTATACCCTCCGCTTCTATTCTGCGCAGAAGGCGCGGAAGCAGTTTGAGAGGAGGAAAGGCATAGATGAGTCGATACCGATCCTACGGAGCTACAAGAGCATCCGCCGTGTCCGCTAAGGGGTCCCTTGTCCTGCTCATGAAGGTCTGCATCTTCCGATTGAGGCAGAACAAGTCTACGTCTGAAACACCCCATCTCAGACAAATCTGATGAAGCACATCCGGGTGCAGGGACCACTCTCCCTGGTCCAGGCGCTGACGACTGAGATAGTCCGCCTGCCAATTTTCTACGCCCGGTATGTGGACGGCAGAAATTGCCAGAATATGGCAATGGCCACCACAGAGACAGCAGACGCCTTGGATATCAGGGGGGGCGCGTCCAGTGCAGCATTGCACAGATACTAAGCCCCCTGGACCATCCGGTCTGCAAGATCCACACACTCAGGAGAAGCCTGCGTCTTGCACAACTCTCTGTGTAGCAGCTTCACCCACTCAGTGAGCGTTTGCGACACCAGCGCAGAAGCCACAATCCGCATGGCAGACCCCGTTAGAACAAATAGGGATCTGACGCAAGCCTCAGCCTTCCTGTCAGCCGGGTCCTTAAAGGACGGCGCGCCCTCCACCGAGATGGTGGTCGCCTTACTCAGGCGGGACACGGGGGGGATCAACCACGGGAGGTGATGCCCACTTCTGCAATAATTTATCCTCAAAGAGATAACGCACAGTGAAACGCTTCGGAATGGGGAGGGAGCTCAGAGGCCGAGCCCAGTCCTTATAGACAAATTTATCCAGAAAATCCACATACGGAAAGACCTTAGCCGCAGGGCCCGGTCTATGTGACCCGAAAGGGACAGGCACCCTCCAAGAGGGTCCCGCTTCTTCTTCCAGTTGCAGGGTCTCACGCACTGAGGTTATCAGAGCGTATACAAGAGCCTTCTCGTGCGCAGCAGCGGACGCCTCAGACTCGTCCTCGCTATAAGGAGCGTCTGGGATCTCGCCGTCCGAAAGTTCAAGGGGGGTCCCCGCCACAGAGGAGCCAAAAGTCTCCAGGACCGTGGACAGCGTCTACAAGGGACGGGGCCCCTGAAGGCACCGAGAGGTCCAGTGGGGAAGCACCCGCATCAGCTGCCATTCTGTCACCCACCCTGGCAGTGCCAAGAGAATGAGGCCTATTGCCAGGAGACCACTGCACCCCCCACCCCACAGTTGCGCAAGGCTTGTCACAGGGGCACCCGTCGTGTCGGCACATGCGCAGTGAAGGAACGGCCTGCGTGCCGTTCCTCCACTGCGACCGTGCCGTGACTAGCGGCTCCCACACGCATGTGCGGGAGTGACGGTCACGCGGCTCCGGCCAGTTACAGCGCTGTAGCCCATATGTAGCATAGTAGCCCATTATGTTTCTATTTTACAGGGGAATATAGAGGAAGTAAACCCCATCTGAGTTTACTTCCTCTTTAACACGGGTCATGTTCACATCTGTGCATTTTATGGAAAGGGCCAGGGACTTTTTTCTGGTTTTTGGCTCCATAGACTTCAATGGATCAAAAATGTGTATTTAAAAATGCAAAATGCACCTGGAATATGCAAACTGCAGCCTACATACATGTGAACCAGGCCTCAGAGCGCATACGCCAGTGATTTCACTGGCTGCATGTACAGTAAAAATCTCCCGAATGGCACACGTTTAGGAGATATTAACACTACCTATAGGTAAGCCTTATTATAGGCTTACCTATAGGTAAAATTTAAAGACGGAAGTTTACTTCCTCTTTAAACAAAAAAATAGCAGTTGGCCCCATTTGCCAATGAATTCACTCATTACTAATACATGTAACTGAAGTACGTCTTTATAGTATAATTGAGTTAATAGGAATACTGGGCAAAAATAATAAACTCACTTTAGTCCACTTACGTGTTCATTAAAATAATTACATGCAATTTAAAATAATGCTAGTATTAACATCAGAAATCATATTCTAATGGTATACTTTCACAGGTCAAAAGAAAGTCCCACACTGTGAACCAAACCAAACTACAGCAGTGGGCAGTCCTCCAATCCAATAGGTAAATAATGGGGATCTGGAGGGGTGAGGTTTAAGACCCCTTTAACACTGGAGCGGTAGCGGTAAAGCACCGCCAGATTTAGCAACGCTTTACCACTGTTATAGCGGCACTTTGGCAACGCTATTCGGGCGGCAGAGAAGTGCTGTTAGCCCCTAAGAAGGGGTTAAAAAGGAGTCAAAAGTGCCGGCGCGTGGCGCTTTCAAAGCGGTATTCAGACGCTTCAGAAGCGCTGCCCCTTCATTTCAATGGGCAGGGGCGTTGGAGGAGCAGTGTATACCCTGCTTCCCCACCTCCCCAAAAATGCTTCTTGCTGTATTTTTTTTCCTGTCCCGCAAGCACATTGCCCCAATGTGAAAGCACTCAGGCTTTCACACTGAGGTGGATTGGGAGGAGTTTTTCAGGTGCTTTACAGGCGCTTTTTTTAGCGCTAAAGCATCTGAAAAACTCCCCAGTGTCAAAGGGGTCTTAGGAAACATTTCAGGAGGGGGAGGGGGGAAACTGTAAGCAGGTAAGGATGGGCTTGCCCACCAGGAACCTATCACTGCGCCGCGCTAATCACAGGCAGTGAGACATTTCCCGATCCACGGCTGTTGATGTCTAACTGCCTGTGATTAGCGCGATGCAGTGTCAGCTTCCTGGCGGGCTCGGGCAAACACACTCAAGCCCATCCGTAAAGCAGGGTAACACCAGTGATGCATTTGCATAGTGTCACCCTCCTGCCTATTCAGTGTAGCAGGACTATGTAAATCGCAAAAAAATATTTGGGAAAGTGAACCAGTATATATTTTATATAAGTATGTAGCTGTTTTAGACTCACAAGTCTGCATGAATAGAACGCTAATCCTTATTGTAAACAGAGCTATACCACACTAAAAATGTGTTCATAAATAAATATCATCCAAAAAGTGTTCAATCAAATGAATCAATCCCACATGGTATGAATACTGTAGAATCCTGACATTTTATAAAAACAGTATACATTTTCCAGATAAACTGTATCCTTTATCATTGAAAAGCAACTGTGGCTCCCAACAAATGACTTTGCCTAGGCTGCTCTCCCCAGCTGATCAGATTGCAACAATTTAACTGTGAAGAAAATCACAGATGAGAGGCTGCAACAGGGGGCCTGTCATTGTTCTACAATTATGAGCAAATTCAAGTACTACGTAGAGACAATGTGGTTTTACATGAG
The DNA here is from genome assembly GCA_018402905.1 of Glandirana rugosa. NCBI lineage: Eukaryota > Metazoa > Chordata > Amphibia > Anura > Ranidae > Glandirana > Glandirana rugosa. Next base: position 637,606 of record BLSH010246063.1, on the reverse strand, counting down.
TACATCCACTGCGCCAGCACCTTAGTCCAGGAAGTATGCGCCTGACCCTGGATCACAAACGATTCCTCCCTCCTATTTGAGAGAACAGTCAATAAAGGGTTTGCTGGTGGGGGGTACTGGGGATCCCTGTGAGAAGTAATAAAAACTGCAAGTAAAGCATTTACAAATTAGTCAGCATATCTGCAGTTACATTTATCTGATATATAAGGTTCACTATACGGCCTCATGCACACAGGACATTTTTGGCTGTTTTACAGCTGCTGTTTTCAGCTGCAGACGTTTTTTCCTACAGTCAATAAACTCCCCATCATGTTATCCTATGTGTCCATGCACACACAGGCTGTTAGCAACTGTTTTTAGCAGTGACGTTTTTGAGCTGTAAAAAAAAACCAAGACCAGAGAGTTCTGAGAGGCGTTTTTAGCTGTAAAAACGTTCAAACGCTTAAAAACGCTGAAAAACGTTGATCCCCCCAACCTTATTGGACGTTTTGGATCAATTGGAAAAAAAACATGAAAAAACACGCAAAAACGGCGGTAATATAACACTGGTAAAAGCTGAAAAAAATCACTGATAAGCTACTGACGTTTTTTTGGACTTTGTGCATGAAGCCTAAAGCAAAATTGCCTGGCTTTTTTTGGGTGGGGGGGGCATAGGTAGATTTCCTGGGGTCTCCCTAAAGCTGATGAATTTTTATCCATTACCAATTGGATTTTGAAAGTTTTGGGTTGTTGTGAAAACAAGGATTGGTGATATAGCTTCTGTGGAGACACCTTTTTCCCATCATAACTCTTATGGCCCGTACACACAAACCGAAAATCGGACGAAAAATCCCGCTTTCAAAGCGATCGTACGATAATCGGATCGTTAGTACACCGCTTTCGAGAGCCGATCATGAGAGTTCATCCTATAATATTCAATCGGACAAACACAAAAAATTTTCTCGTACGATACCAGATCGTACGATTTTCATTTAATGAGTACAGTTGTTGTCCACAAATACACTACAACACATTACATCACTTCCGATTTTGTATTCTGTCGTACGAGAATTTTCGTGACTAATTTCGTGACTACCGATTTGATCTGAGAATTAACATGCGAAAAAAAATGGACGATCTGTGGTCCGATTTTCGGATCGTGTGTGCGGGCCATTACTAGAGTGGATTTACCTTCCTAGTGGTAGATTTCCTCTCACTTTCTGTTGTTTCCCTGTTTGTAAGTTTCACTCTCCTTTAGATGGTGATCCTTCCATTTAGGTGAGATCATTACCGGGCGTGTGTGCTAGGCTTTTAGCCTGGTGTCTAGCAG
>BLSH010246063.1:621461-636090 GCA_018402905.1 Glandirana rugosa | reverse complement strand
TGGGCGCTACGGGGGGGGCCTCGCTTACTCGCCTCCAGGCACATACATTTGTGCCTGGAGGCGAGACACACTCCCCCTTCCCTTCACTAGTGTCGGAAGGACATTCACTTCCGACACTGGTGAAGGAAAGGGGTCGATCCGTTCAGGGGGATGTCATTCTTGTGCGGGTCCCTTGTGTCAATTGGGAATCTCGCGGGGGACGTCCAATTGGGGAAGTGACGGTTACCGTAAATGTGTCATTAGTCACGTAAAAATATCGTGACTAGCGACATATTTACGGTTACCAGGGTTTTTTCACAGTTTTGTAAGGCTGTACAGGCGCACTTCCCTTCCCCCTCACACAGAGCGGAGGTCCGTGTTTACATACACGGACCTCCGCTCATTCGCTCCGGGGGGGGCATCGCGGGTGACCGGCGGCAATCGAAGCCGCCGGACCCGCTCCCTGGACCCCCCCGGACACAGTGAGCGCGCGCGCGCTCCTCCGGCGGCGCGCACGCGCGCGCTCACAGTGGCTCTGTATCGCGGCCGCCGTCGTATGACGGCGATTCGCGTTACAGAGCCACATTGTCGCCGTCAATTGCCAATCAGCCGTCGGCAAGCGGTTAAGTAATGCCCCGTACACATGTTCTGAAGATCGGATGACAGTTCGTCTGTTTTTTTTTGCATGCTAATCTCAGATCGAATCGGAAGAATGTACTAAAGTCACGAAAATTCTCGTGCGACAGGATAAAAAAACATGATGGAATGTGTTGTAATGTATTTGTATTGTATTTTTGGACAACTGTACTGATTAAATTAAAATTGTCCGATCTGGTATCATACGAGAACATTTTTTGTGTTTGTCTTGCTGATCTTCTGCTGCCTCTTTGCAGCTACTTCCTGTCTACATGTGTGTCCCCCACGGTGACTATTCATTGCTCTGGTGGGTTTCCGGTCACCATGAAATACTGGAGCCCAGCTGCCATAAAGAGTGGTAATTGTTGATGGCACACAGGGCTTTACCACGATTTTGTTGCTTAGAATAAAGATCACGATTCTCGTGGTGTAACATCATCTTTCACATTATACAAGAAAAAAAATGGGCTAACTTTACTGTTTTTTTTTTTATTCATTAAAGTGTATTTTTGCAAAAAAAAAAAAATGCACTTGAAAGACTGCTGCACAAATACTGTGTGAGATAATATTGCAACAACTGCCATTTTATTCTCTAGGTTCTCTGCTAAAAAATATATATAAAATTGTTTGGGGTTCTAAGTCATTTTCTAGCAGGAAATACTGTATTTTTTTTTTTTACCACAAATGTCAGAAAACGTTTAGTCTTTAACCAGTTGCTGACCGCCCATCGTGGCTTGACGGCGGCAACTTGGCTCGATATCGCCTTCACCTGACGGTGGCTGCAAGATTGCGTATTGTGGGTGGGCTCATTGTGTAGCCAGGGAGCGGGTAGGGCGGACTCGATGTCCGCCGGCTACCCACGATCACTCCCCCGCAGTGACAGAATGGTGATCCGTGTGTGTAACCACACGGATCTCCATTCTGACAGGGGAGAAGGAGAGTGATGATCTTCTGTTTCCTGTATATGGGAGCTGCAATCACTCTCCTCCCCCAGTCAGCCCAGCCCGCACACAGTTAGTAACACATACCAGGGAACACAGTTGACCCTTTTATCGCCCCTTAGTGTTAACCCCTTCCCTGCCAGTGACATTTACACAGTAATCAGTACATTTTCATAGCACTGATCGCTGTATAAATGCCAATGGTCCCAAAAAAAAGTGTCAAAAGTGTACGTCATATCTGCTGCAATGTTGCAGTCCCGCTAAAAATCGCAGATTGCCGCCATTACTAGTAAAAATAATACCCCCATAAATGAATTCTCATCGTTTGTAAACACGGCAACTTTTGCGCAAACCAATCAATAAATGCAGATTGCGATTTTTTTTTTTACCAAAAATATGAGGAAGTATATATATTGGCCTAAACCGATGAATACATTTGTTCTTTTTTATATATATATTTTTTTGGATATGTATTTTAGCAAAAAGCAAGAAATATTGGGTTTTTTCAAAATTGTCGCTCTTTATTAGTTTATAGCGGTGATCAGAAATGACGCAGAGGTGATCAAATACCACCAAAAGAAAGCTCTATTTGTGGGAAAAAAAGGACTTCAATTTTGTTTGGGTGCAACGTCGCAGGACTGCGCAATTGTCAGTTAAAGCGACGCAGTGCCGAATCGCAAAAAGTGCTCTGGTCCTAAAGGGGGTAATCCTTCCGGGGCTGAAGTGGTTAAACTGGCTATCTACAGACCGGAGTTCATTCCTTTGATAAAAGAACCAAAAAAGATACATTGTTTATAGTTAAAGAATAAAAATCCGGGCAGCCTGCCAAGTTTAACAGTTGTTAGAGTAAGCAGAGAATGGCTCGGAGATGCTGTTTTAAGATAGCAAGGGGAGAGAAGGATCGGCTGTCACTCACCAGGACACAGTTTCTGCTTGCCACGGCGACCTGGTGCCCGGGGATTGTCGAGCCCTGCAGTATAGTATGCACCCAATACTTGGTCGGGCTCTTTTTGCATGAATTACAGCATCAATTCGGCGTGGCATGGAGGTGATCAGCTTGTAGCACTGCTGAGGTGTTATGGAAGCAGGGTCAGATTAACATAGGGGCTATTGGAGCTGCAGCTCCAGGCCCATTCCTTAAGATAGGCCCGGCCCAATGGTGTGAGTGAGTCACTAATACTGCCAAGCCCTGCTCCGTATACAGTGTAAACATGATTGATATGTAAATTGAGGTAGCATATTTCATATCATCTTCCTCTTGACAATACCCCACAGATTCCCTATGAGGTTAAGGCCTCATACACAAGGGCATTTTTTGACGGCGGCATTTTTGGGCGTTTTTTGCAGCTCTCCATGTTATTCAATGGCCCTCTAAAAATGGAGGCGTTTTTGAGCAGTAGAGGGCGTCGGCGTTAGTGAGCTGTTTCTAGAACGCGGGACCAGTGCGTTCTGAGGCTGTAGCGTTTTGCCGTTTTTTGACGCTAATCGGCAAAATGCTCACTAACGCCGTACCGGCATTAACCGGCGTTTTTTGACGACAAAGTTTTTAGGTTGAAAAATAGCAGAGGACTGATTTTTTTTTTAACAAAATGCCTATTGACACCGACGCTCACTAGCGCTTACTAACGCTCACTAACGCCGAAAAAAACCGCAGATTTTTCCAAAACGTCTGACCCGACGTTTTGCTTATTTTTTCTCAAACATAAATCTTAAAGTGATTTTAAAACAATCACCACATAAAACAACCCATTCAGTTTTAAACAAAAATTAAACCTTTATATATATATATATATATATATATATATAAATATATACATACACACACACACACACACTTAATACCATTAATATCTAAACCGCTGGCAACAAAAGTGAGTACACCCCTAAGTAAAAATGTCCAAGTTGGGCCCAATTAGCCATTTTCCCTCCCCGGTGTCATGTGACTTGTTAGTGTTATAAGGTCTCAGGTGTGAATGGGGAGCAGGTGTGCTAAATTTGGTGTTATCATTTTCACTCTCTCATACTGGTCACTGGAAGTTCAACATGGCACCTCATGGCAAAGAACTCTCTGAGGATCTGAAAAAAAGAATTGTTGCTCTACATAAAGGTGGCCTAGGCTATAAGAAGATTGCCAAGACCCTGACACTGAGCTGCAGCACGGTGGCCAAGACCAGACAGTGGTTTAACAGGACAGGTTCCACTCAGAACAGGCCTTGCCATGGTCAACCAAAGAAGTTGAATGCACGTGCTCAGCATCATATCCAGAGGTTGTCTATGGGAAATAGACGTGTGAGTGCTGCCAGCATTGCTGCAGAGGTTGAAGGGGTGGGGGGTGAGCCTGTCAGTGCTCAGGCCATACGTCACACGCTGCATCAAATTGGTCCGCATGGCTGTCATCCCAGAAGGAAGCCTCTTCTAAAGATGATGTACAAGAAAGCCAGCAAACAGTTTGCTGAAGACAAGCAGACTAAGGACATGGATTACTGGAACCATGTCCTGTGGTCTGATGAGACCGAGATAAATGTATTTGGTTCAGGTGGTGTCAAGCGTGTGTGGGGGCAACCAGGTGAGGAGTACAAAGACAAGTGTGTCTTGCCTATAGTCAAGCATGGTGGTGGGAGTGTCATGGTCCGGGGCTGCATGAGTGCTGTCGGCACCGGGGAGCTACAGTTCATTGAGGGAACCATGAATGACAACATTTACTGTGACATACTAAAGCAGAGCATGATCCCCTCCCTTCGGAGACTGGGCTGCAGGGATTCCAACATGATAACGACCCCAAACACACCTCCAAGACGACCACTGCCTTGCTAAAGAAGGTGGAAGTAAAGGTGATGGATTGGCCAAGCATGTCTCCAGACCTAAACCCTCTTGAGCATCTCTGGGGCATCCTCAAATGGAAGGCAAAGGAGCGCAAGGTCTCTAATATCCACCAGCTCAGTGATGTCGTTATGGAGGAGTGGAAGAGGACTCCAGTGGCCACCTGTGAAGCTCTGGTGAACTCCATGCCCAAGAGGGTTAAGGCAGTGCTGGAAAATAATGGTGGCCACACAAAATATTGAGACATTTTTACTTAAGGGTGTACTCACTTTTGTTGCCAGCAGTTTAGACATTAATGGCTGTGTGTTGAGTTATTTTGAGGGGACAGCAAATTTACACTGTTATACAAGCTGCTTTATAGCTGTTTTTTTAGCTGTTATACAACTACTTTAAATTGTAGCAAAGTGTCATTTCTTCCGTGTTGTCATATGAAAAGATATAAAAAGATATTTACAGAAATGTGAGGGGTGTACTCTCGTTTGTGAGATACTGTCTGTGTGTGTGTGTGTGTGTGTGTGTGTGTGTATGTGTATATATATATATATATATATATATATATATATTATAAATACCCTTTTCCATATTTTTTCTTTTTATATAAGTAATCACACTCTCTGTTCTCAGCTGCATAAGGACTAGAGGAGGAGAAACAGCAGTACACAGAGCATACGCACTCCGCATTGCACAAAAAACTTGTGTGTTTTCTGTGCAGTCCGGTGCGCATTACAGGCACATTATCTTCGATGTTAACGCATCTGATTCGCTGATGTATTCCGTTGTGAACAGGAATTTTCTCCCCATCCTTACTACACCTCCCTCCTCTCCCAGGTCAGCTGCTCCACAGCTAGAATAGAGAAACGGAGAGAAACTGCTGAATCAATAATTTTTCTGTTCGCACAGAGAACGGAGCTGCAATTCGCACCGGAATAGTGTGAACCCAGCCTCACAGTGAAAGGCTGGGGCGGGGGGTGTCTCAGGACAAGCTCCTAGCACAGCTGGTCAGTGTGTTCTCTTGCTTAGTGTGGTCAGTTTTCAAATAGGAAAGCAGAGGGACTGACAGGAACACAAAGGAAGCAATACAAAGAGAACAGGATATATTCTTATACAAGTATATGGTACAGCGGGCACATATCAGGAATATGAAATGTTGGATTTACATGTTCTTTAATTTCTTGATCTCAGGTCCACTTTAGTGTCAGAGTTACTGTCCAAGGGTATCTCTGCTTTCTTCAAGGTTTTGATTTAAAATTCACGTTATTGGTGTCTTTTGAATCTACAGCTATAAAGGGTTCATTGTTTCCAAAGGTCCAAAGCTATGGGTCAGAGTTACTGTGGGTTTTATTTACTAAAGCTGGAGAGTGCAAAATCAGGCTCACTTCTGAATAGAAAACAATCAGCTTCCAGGTTCTATTGCCAAAGCTTAATTGAACAAGCTGAGGTTAGAAGCAGATTGGTTTCTATTAAGGATGGGCTCGGGTGTGTTCGCAAGTGAACGTGCCCGAGCCCGCCGGGAAGTGAACCCTGCACAGCGCCAATCACAGGCAGTGAGACATTTCTCCAATGTGCGGCTGCAGCGATTGGGGAATGTCTCACTGCCTCTTATTAGCGCGGTGCAGTGTTCACTTCCCGGCGGGCTCGGGCACTTGTGAACACGCCTGAGCCCATCCTTAGTTTCTATGCAAATATGAACATGATTTTGCACTCTCTAGCTTGAGTAAATAAACCCCAATGTATAAAAGAGTGTGCACAGTTGATCACAATCCATTGAGCAATTAAACTTCTGAAGGAGTATTTGGGTTTCCAAGCTGGGGCGAGCAGAGGTCTAAGGACTTTACTTCCATAAAGATAAATTTCCAGGGCCCCAGCTCTACGCTGCCTAAAGGGCTGAGAAGCTCCGCACACTGGAGTAGCCCTTAAACTGTATTTTTCCCACTCATCACGATTCACAAACAGCCAGCTGGGTGTCAATATATAAGTACCTCCCACAACCGGTCCACATTTGCATGTAAATGGAAGAAGAGTTTTACTTTAATCATGATAGAGTTTTGAACAACTGAAAAATGACAATGCAGATTCCCATACAGCACATAACTGGTCACCATAGATAACCTATATACATGAATGCAGGGAAGAATACATGCATTTGGATTAATGCATGCTTAAATAAGCAGTACAGAATGAGTTAATAAGCAATCTAAACACATAGGCGGTTTCTTCCTGGCACTCTACAAGAGTGTGAGCGTGCCCAGACTAAATACAGACTGCTGTGAATGAAGCCTTTCATCCAGAGCCCCTCTATTTCCACTCTTGGAGACCTGTATCAGGAGCCATGAAACCCATCACATCTGAATGAAGAGAAATCCTTTTACCAGCCTGAGCTTAAAAAACACCATATCCAGCCACTGTAAAATCTGCAATGTACTTAAAAGGGTAATTAAAACTCATGACTTCTAGCTAGCTGTAACCAGGTCAGCATTGCCGTCAGTCACTTTGAAGAAACTGTGGCTGAAGTAGAAGTGAAGGCTTTCCTTTTACTGCATACTATCTGCACAATGCTTCCAAGTGATCAGAGGCCAATGTTCCTTTCCTGTAACATATCCTTCCACCAACTGCTAAAAAAGGTAAAAACTCTCCATAGTTACAGACACACCAATGGCAACAAAATGGTTTCTAAGTAGTTCCAATAGTCATAGGACTGAACACACTGCACACAGTGCAGATTTCTGTCTTTAGTCTCTGGCATTCTAGATAAATAGCTTTTTCTACCAATAGTCACCATTTAGTTTTAGAATTTAGCCCCCTCTCTAGAAAACTCAACTCCGTCTCCTGACACATCAAAGTCCTGTTTTGTAAACACATTGTCACTACTTGCAATATAACTGACACTACTGCAAATCCTATGCTGCATGCTCTATCCCTCCCTAATTTAGCATCTAGAAAATATATTCTTGCTCTTGCTTGTCCTAGGAGGATGGGCATCTCTTCTTTAGCTCTGCTGTGGGAAAGACTAACCTATTTTTTTAATAGCACATTTTTCTTCTGCTATTTTTATCTCCAACTTGAGGCTCTTCTCTACAATCACTGCTACAGCTGGTTTCTTAGATTGAAGCTATCCAGCGCAGGTGTCCTCAGCCTGCTTTTGGAGTGACAGGTCTGTATCTTACTGAACTACATACACACACACACTTGGGCACTGGGTTTCTCTAGAGCCCTGTACACATAATGCGGATTTCGGACGGGAATATTTGTTCGATGGCTGATCGTCTGAAATTATTACCGTTAGTATGCTCCTTTCGACAGCCTATTTTGATTTTTCGTAAGACAAAAGCTGGTTGTGCAGACTAGCATATTTTTTTTCGGATGGCAACTCAACGTTTTTGTACGAAAAATAACTTATGATTACGACTACGCATGCTCAGAAACAAAAAAAACCCCATACAAAACGATTCAACACACTATGTCCCTTCAGTCGTACGAAAAATTTCGTATTGTTAGTACGCTCTTCACTTTTGACTAGGGTTGCCACATCATCCCTTTAATCCAGGACACATATGAATTACACAGGTTCTAAGGCTAATTTAATGCAGATAAGGCACCAAGTGAGTTTAATTACCACCTTAATCAGCCACAGAATCTGTGTAATTCATATGTGTCCTGGATTAAACGGATGATGTGGCAACCCTACTTTCGACATGAGACAAGCATCCAACAAAAAACGGATGTTCTGTTGTCTGAAATTCGAATCATGTGTACGTGGCTTTAGGCAGGCCATAGATAACTTGATTTTCTTTCCTTCAACCTTGGGTGGAAGGAAAGAAAAATCACTGGATTGCCCCATCAACACAGTCTGTGGGGGAATCGGGGACATTCAGTCCAATGAGTATGTCTTGCAGCTTCCACCTTAGATTCTCTATGGGACAATCTTCTCCTTCCTACAGCTAGGTGTGGGCCAGTGTTTGATTCTCACCATCATCAAAGAGGTTTTTGCTTTTGCCATCTTACTTTCAAAACTGTTGACCTCCCATTCCTCAAGACCTTTCTACAGTGAGTCTCTTATGTAGCTCCCACACATTTGTTCTCTTGTGACTTCATAAGATTTGTATCTGGTTCTCTCTGCACTTCAAAAAGCACAGTTTAAAAACCCTTAGAAAAATTCTCTCTCTACTCCTAACCTACAAGGTGGTCTTCCTCGAAGCCATCACCACTGTAAGGCTGCATTCACATTGCAGTGTTTGGAATCACGGGTAGATTTGCAGCGATTCTGCCCGCGATTTGACAGCGCCGATGTGTGAATTGCAAAACTTGGGACTCACATTTGAGATGCCATTCATTTGACTGACACCTCAAAACATGGTGCTGGTCTGCCGTGATTGTCGGGCAATAAATCGTGCTTTATCGCAATTGTCAGTTAAAGCTACGCAATGTCAAATTGCAAAAAGTGCTCTGGTCAGGAAGGGGGTGAAGTGGTTAAACAAAAAAAGAAAAAAAAAAGGTAATTTTGAAAATCTTGGCAGCAACATATCTCAAAAAAGTTGGGCCATGTTTACCACGGTGTAGCATCCCCTCTTCTTTTAACAACACTCTGTAAACGTCTGGGAAAGGAGGAGACCAGTTGCTGGAGTTGTGGAAGAGGAACGTTGTCCCATTCTAATATAGGATTCTAACTGCTCAACAGTCCTGGGTCTTCTTTGCTGTATTTTAATTTACAGATGTGACAAATATTTTTAAATAAAAGGTGAAAGGTCTGGACTGCAGACAGGCTAGTTAAGCACCCAGACTCTTATTACAAAGCCATGCTGTTCTCACAGATGCAGTATGTGGTTTTGCATTGTCCTGCTGAAATGTGCAAAGCCTTCCCTAAAAAAGACATCCTCTAGTGGACGGGAGTATATGCTTCTCAAAAACCTGGATGTTTCTTTCAGCATTGATGGTGCCTTTCCAGATGTGCAAGCTGCCCATTCTATACACACTAATGTACCTCCATACCATCAGGGATGCAGGCCTTTGGACTGAGCGCTGATAACAAGCCAGAAGATCCCTCTCTTCTTTTAGTCCAGAGGACGCGGAGCATGGTTGCTGAAAAGAATGTCAAATTTCAAATTCATCTGACCACAGAACAGTTTTCCACTTTGCAACAGACCATTTTAAATAAGCTTTGGCCCAGAGAAGATAATGGTGTTTCTGGATCATACTCAGATATGGCTTCTTTGCATGATAAAGCTTTACCTTGCCTTTTTGGATGGCACAGCGAAAAGTATTTACAGATGGTGATTTTTGAAAGGATTCCTGAGCTCAAGTAGTGATGTCCATCACAGAATCATGCCTGTTTTTACTGCACTGCCATCTGAAGACCTGAAGATCACGAGCATCCAATATTGCGTTTCGGCCTTGTCCCTTGTGCAAAGAGATTTCTCCAGATTCTCTGAATCTTTTGTATTATGCAGATGGTGATATATTTCAAGTCTTTGCAAATTCCCTAGGAACATTATTCTGAAATTGTTCAACAATTTTTAGACACAGCTTTCACAGGTTGGTGAACCTCTGTCCATCTTTACATTTGAGACACTGACACTCTAAGATGCTCTTTTAATACTTAATCCTGCTTCTGGCCTGTTAAAAATGAAATACCTAATTATGTTCTTCCAGCTCTTCCTTGTTAGTACCACTTTGCCATCTTTTTGTTGCCCTGCCCAAACTTTTTTGAGATGTGTTGCTGCCATCAACTTTAAAATGACCTTATTTTTTTCTTAAAAAGGTACATTTTCTGAGTTTAAACATTTGATATGTTTTCTATTTTCTGTTGTGAATAAAATATGGGTTTATGAGATGTGCAAATCATTGCATTTTGTGTTTATGTAGATTTTACGCAGTGTCCCAATTTTTTTGAAATTGGGGCTGTACATTTGTGAACTGACTTTTACAGCCCATTCACACCACAACTTGGTACACTGCAACATACAGCCCATGCAAAATCATTGGGCTGAAATGCATCACACGTTTAAGAAGAAGGTGCATTTTTCCACAGTGTAGTGCAAAACACAGGACACTGTGCATTTTACAATTTCACAATGAATAAGGGAAGGGTTGAAATGTAAGTGCCATACTACTGTTAAGAGGTCCAGATACAACTTTATTCCATTAAAGGTCAGGGGTACAATTCAAAAAATAGCCAACGCGTTTTCGGGGTCCAAGTGCCCCCTTCATCAGGGACTGAGTGACAATAAAGTGAACAAACCAGTAGTGAACCGGACCTACAATGGTATTTATTCCAGTATGAGTTGAAAGCACATGCCCAATCAGTAGCTTGTTTGGCTTGTAGGCTGCCAAACAAGCGGCTGATTAGACCTGTGCTTTCAACTGAAACTGAAATAAATACCATTGTAGGTCCAGTATTGACTTGTACCCCTGACCTTTAATGGAATAAAGCAGTATCTGGACCTCTTAGCAATGATGTGGAGCTTAAATATCAACCCTTCTAAAATTACACTACAAGAAAAGGAGACTGTGGAGATCCTCTGTGGGGGGCAGAAGCCGCCTGTCCAGGATCCAGATCATTTACACCAACATTAATACCTTAAGACAACAATAGCAGTAAAATAAACCTACAAGTTCAGCGCTATCTTTCCACTTTCCTCAACCATTCACAATGAATGGCACTGCAGTACACATAAGATGCATTACCACATATGATGTGAATGAGCTCTTGAAGGGGGGTAGCTAACACCTGTAGCAGTGATTATAAAGAAAAAATAAAATTGTACAAAAGTTGGGGGTCGAACGTCCACTTAGATCAAGGTGGAAGTGGAGCTGGTACTTGTCAGAATAGAAATAGACGCTCAAAGAAAACAAAGATCCAACAAACCATTGTACTGGGGAATATTTAATTTATTGTGGTCAACGTGTTACGCTAAAAAATGAATAAATATATATAGAGGGTTTAAAGCGGAGTTCCACCCAAAAAGTGGAACTTCCGCTTTAAGAACTCCTCGCCGCCTTACATGCCATTGTCATTTTTTTTTTGGGGGGGGGGGGGGTTTACCAGGTACTTCCTGTTTCGGTCTTCTGGCCGCCTAGGCGACTCCTCCTCTCCCCCTAGACGGCCCCTCCCTCTCTGCAATCTTCTGGGACACGTCAAAGGTCCCAGAAGATTGTCTGGCCACTAGCCTGCCTTAAACTGTCACGGACGGGTACTCACAGTTGCTATGACGGCGCTGTGGAGAGGAGGGGGAGAGGAGTGATCATTGCCATTGCAATGTCAAACTATCCAATGAGGACCCGAGACAGCGGCTGGAGTTGCTGTGCTCGTCCCCGTCGCTGGAACGAACGGGCTCAGGTAAGGAAAATGGGGGGGTCTGGGGAGAGCTGCAACACACAAGGTTTTTTACCTTAATGCATAGAATAGGTGAAAACTGTGAGGGTTTACAACCCCTTTAATGCTGCAAGACAATGCATTTCAGTATCAGTTTTCACCATCTGCTAATCTGATTCAGACATCTATTTGATGTACTTGAGAAATGCAATAATTATCTGTAGACTGCGTGACAACCTACCGTGTGATACCACTGACACATCCGTTTACTGTGATTACTCCATATGATCACTAAAATGTGTCACAGAAAAAAATACCGGTATATTACTAGAAAAATATGTCTGTAAAATTTTAAGTACTGTCTAATGTTTGCTTAGTCTAGCATTTAAAAATGGAAAAAAAAGAAAGAAATCTATAAGACAAATTGGACTTGCATGCACAGCCTGTGTAATTGTGATGGGAAAGATTCCAGCATCTTTGAGCAAAATTCAGATAAGAATTGGTTTATGAAAAAAGTGTGCCATCAAGATAATTTCTGGTTAACCATAGTAACCAAAATCCTTCCGTTTGAACGCTGAAATGACAGCTGAATGCCGATTGGCTGCTATAAATGGGACGCAAAATTTTCTTCAAGGGCTCAATCAATACAGCCACTATTGTGGTGTGATGACAATGGTGCCCACTTGCTGTAAACAGTGTGTCACACTGTTTTTTTTTTGTTGTTTTGTTTTTTTTTTGTGCAAACTGATATATCCCAAAATGGCATTTCACTCCAGGATTGTTATCTGTATTGCATGCTTACATTGATCAACCTTGGCACAAAGTAAATATGCATTACTCATGAGGTCACTCTCTCCAGCTCACCCAATCAAAGAATGCCTTGTATTCACTGAAAAAAAACCCCCCAAAAAATAAAAAGTAAAGTAAAATTTACGGGCATTCTATAAATGGGCAAGCAACCCCCTGCGGTCACTGTAGTAGGACCAACTTCTACAGTGATTTCCAAATTCCCCAGCAGGCATCAACAACAAGGGATGGGTGCAACGATCCAGCGCATTACCAAAATATAATTTTTTTTTATTAAGCGGATAAAATAAAAAAAAAAAAAAAAAAAAATGTGTTATACTCACAAATGCATATATATACAGTATCTCAAAAAAGTGAGTACACCCCTCATATTTTTGTAAACATTTTATTCTATCTTTTCATGCGACAACACCGAAGAAATCACACTTTGCTACAATGTACAGTAGTGAGTGTACAGCTTGTATAACAGTGTAAATTTGCTGTCCACTCAAAATAACTTAACACACAGCAATTAATGTCTAATGCACTGGCAACAAAAGTGAGTACACCCCTAAGTGAAAATGTCCAAATTGGGCCCTATTAGTCATTTTCCCTCCCTGGTGTTATGTGACTCGTTAGTGTTACAAGGTCTCAGGTGTGTTAAATTTGGTGTTATCGCTCTCACTCTCTCATACTGGTCACTGGAGGTTCAATATGGCACCTTATGGCAAAGAACGCTCTAAAGCACAGGTGTCAAACACAAGGCCCGGGGGCCAAATCCGGCCCTCCGGGTCATTTCATGTGGCCCTCACACCTTTTCTGCAGCTGCAGCACTCCCCTCATCTCCACCACCCCGTCTCAGCAGTCGGCTGCAGAGTGGAGGACAGAACTCCTCCAGATCCTGCTCCTAACTGTGCAGCTGCAGCACCCCCTCATCTTCACCTCCCCTGGTCTCAGCATTCAGAAGACTCCAGCTCTCCTCTGGTCCTCCTCTAGACCCTGCACTTTCTGCTTCTCAGCTCTGCCCCTACTGTGATGCAAGGAAGGGTGGGGGACCCTTGACTTCTGATGGTGGGGGGAGCTCTTGGCATCTGATGTAAGGGGCTTAGTGCTCTGGACATCTAGTCTTACATATACGACCGGCCCCTTTCAGGGTGACCATAATGCTGATACGGCCCAGGATGAAATCAAGTTTGACACCCCTGCTCTAAAGGATCTTAAAAAAAGAATTGTTGCGCTAAATAAAGATGGCCTGGGCTATAAGAAGATTAGCAAGACCCTGAAACTGAGCTGCAGCACAGTGGCCAAGATGACACAGCGGTTTAACAGACAGGTTCCACTCAGAACAGGCCTCAGCGTCATATGCAGAGGTTGTCTTTTGGGAAATAGACGTATGAGTGGGGTGGGGGGGTCAGCCTGCCAGTGCCCAGACCATATGCCGCACGCTGCATCAAATTGTTCTGCATGGGTGCCGTCCCAGAAGGAAGCCTCTTCTAAAGATGATGCACAAGAAAGTCCACAAACAGTTTGCTGAAGACAAGCAGACTAAGGTCATTGATTACTGGAACCATGTCCTGTGGTCTGATGACACCAAGATAAACTAATTTGGTTCAGATGGTGTCAAGTGTGTGTGGCAGCAACCAGGTGGGTAGTACAAAGACAAGTGTGTCTTGCCTACAGTCAAGCATGGTGGTGGGAGTGTCATAGTCTGGGGCTGCATGATTGCTGCCGGCACTGGGGAGCTACAGTTCATTGAGGGAACCGTGAATGCCAACATGTACTGTGACATACTGAAGCAGAGCATGATCCCCTTCCTTCAGAGACTGGGCCGCAGGGCAGTATTCCAACATGATAACGACCCCAAACACACCTCCAAGATGACCCCTGCCTTGCTAAAGAAGCTGAGGGTAAAGATAGACTGGCCAAGCATGTCTCCAGACCTAAACCATATTGAGCATCTGTGGGGCATCCTCTATGATGTCTTCATGGAGAAGTGAAAGAGGACTCCAGTGGCAACCTGTGAAGTTCTGGTGAACTCCATGCCCAAAAGGGTTAAGGCCAGTGCTGGAAAATAATGGTGCCCACACAAATTATTGACACTTTGGGCCCAATTTGGGCATTTTCACTTAGACACTGTGTATATATATATATATATATA
>BLSH010246063.1:575948-593913 GCA_018402905.1 Glandirana rugosa | reverse complement strand
TAAATACCACCAAAAGAAAGCTCTATTTGTGTGAAAAAAAGGACGCAAATTTCATATGGGTACCGTGTTGCATGACTGAGTAATTGTCATTCAAAGTGTGAGAGCACTGAACGCTGAAAAATGGCCTGGACAGGAAGGGGGTTTTCGTGCCAGGTACCGATGTGGTTAACTGAATGAAATTGATTCATTCAGTTTGTTTTGTTGTGATGAGCTCGGATTGGCCACAGCTGATCACATGGCACAGACAGGCTTTGATTGGCCCACTCTTTATCATGTGATCACTGTGACCAATTACAGCTAGCAACACAATAGATGCATGAAAATAAGCCATCCATTGTTTACAACTGTCATGTGACCTGCTGTGATTGGTTACAGCAGTCACATGGTACTGGCAGCGGGCTGGTACAGTGATAAGTCATTGGCTGTATCCGTTGGATACAGCCGGTGACAGAAAGTGTGTGGGTGCTCACGAGGTGTGATCTGGGAGGACGTCCACCCAGATCGACGAGAGTCCTGCCCAGCCATCATTTTGCTATAGGCTGGGCAGGAAGTGGTTAAAGTGGAATTAAACCCAAAAGCAAATATTTATTATATTGCAGCTTACTGGTTCTTAGGTTTTATAGATCTGTTTCCCTTTTTAGGCCTCATACACATGGACGTTTCTTAAAAAATAAACAAAACGTCGGGCCCGACGTCAAGGAAAAAAAATCGGCGTTGTGCATCGGCGTTAGTGAGCGTCGGCGTCAATAGGCGTTTTTTAAACAAAATCATCCCTCTGCTATTTTTCAACCTAAAAATGTTTTTTGACGCCGGTTAACGCCGGTACAATATTAGTTGGCGTTTGTTGGCGTTAGTTGCGGCGTCGACGTCAAAAAATGCCAAAACGTTACAGCCTCAGAACACGCTGGCCGTGGGTTCTAGTTTCAGCTCACTAACGCCGATGCCATCTACAGCTCATTTTTATGGGGCCATTGACTAACATGGTGAGCTGCAGAAAACGTCGGCGCCAAAAAACGTCCGTGTGTATGAGGCCTTAAAGTGGAGTTCCAGTCATATTTTTGTTTATTAACAGTCAGCAGCTACAAAAAAGTGTAGCTGCTGACTTTTAATAAACAGCCACTCACCTGTCCCATGATCCAGCAGTGCACTCACCCGCGTTGTGTTCTCCCCATGTCCTCCCTCGATGGCGCAGGCACCTCTACTATGGGCACTCGGCTGTGACAGCTGGCGACTTAACAGCCGGGTGCCCACTGCACATGCGCGAGTGTCGCTGCCTCCGTGAATGGTCCCAAAGTCTTCTAGGACCTGTCATGTGTCCCAGAAGACTTCGAAAGGGAGAGCTTCCACTTCCGATCGCCCAGGCAACCAGAACAGAAGTGGGAGCAGGCATCTGTCAAAATCGGGTACCTGCCCCGCCCCCCCCCAAAAGCCCAGTTTTACAAACAGGAGCTGGGGAGGAGGCATTAAAGCGGAAGCTCCACTTTTGGGTGGAACTCCTCTTTAAGCTTCTTTTCTTCTATTTTCTTCTGGTGATCCAGCTAGTAAGTCTGGCTTTTTTTTCCAAAAACACAAGCTCTCCAGAAGGATGTATCAATTTAGAGACAAACCATTTACCACTGACAGGGGTGCTTACAAAGAGCAGCTTTTATTTATTCATAAATAAACACTAAAAGTTCTCTGAAAAGTGCTTAGGACGTTCCCGTTTGATATTGGCATGACTGGGTGTAAAACAACCAGCTTGCATGAAACTATAAAAAACCTTTATTGAACCGCAAAGTCAAGAATAGCAATCTCACAATTAAAAATGTAGACGATTCCATAACAATTTAATTAAAACAGTGATGTGTGTGCGCATATACTGTATGTCTGAGAGATCCTCTCCTAAGAGAAAACCCCTGGCTAGGAGAGTCTACGTGCCTATGAATGGAAATTAACCAGCGATGGTATGGCTGGTATGGCAGGATGTCAAACCTGATGGCCTTGAGTCTGCTCTGGAGGGCAAGGAGGATCTGGCGATACTGCTTGTGGCACCCAAGCTGGTCTGGTTCAGGATGAAGTGCTTTTCAGAAAACTTTCTTCCACCCAATGATTTTTCTCTAGCAGCTATGGACAAGTGGCTCTAGTAACCCTTGGGAATAGACACACATATCCTGACTGGCGCCTGATCTTTTTTATGGTGTGAGTTTTATTTATTCACATTTATTTATTTAATTTCATGTACTCATATAGCGCCATCAATTTACACAGCGCTTTACATATATATTGTACATTCACATCAGTCCCTACCCTCAAGGAGCTTACAATCTAAGGTCCCTATCTCACATTCATACATGCACTAGGGCCAATTTATCACTGTACCAGCCCGCTGCCAGTACCATGTGACTGCTGTAACCAATCACAGCAGGTCACATGACAGTTGTAAACAATGGATGGCTTATTTTCATGCATCTATTGTGTTGCTAGCTGTAATTGGTCACAGTGATCACATGATAAAGAGTGGGCCATAATTGAAGCTAAATCTAAAGGAAATTTAATAAGAAACGTGCATAATGTATGGCCAGCTTTACTGCATGTGAGCTGAGGTTGGCTTCAATTTGTTACTGTTTTTAACCACTTCAGGCCCGGAAGGATTTACCCCCTTCCTGACCAGAGCACTTTTTGCGATACGACACTGCATCGCTTTAACTGACAATTGCGCGGTCGTGTGACGTTGTACCTAAACAAAATTGACGTCCTTTTTTTTCCTCACAAATAGAGCTTTCTTTTGGTGGTATTTGATCACCTTTGCGGTTTTTATTTTGTGCGCTATAAACAAAAAAAGAGCGACATTTTTGAAAAAAGACCCAATATTTTTTACTTTTTGCTATAATACATATCCAAAAAAAATTTCAAAAAACAAATTTATTCATCAGTTTAGACCAATATGTATTCTGCTTGGTAAAAAAAATCGCAATAAGCGTATATTGATTGGTTTGCGCAAAATGTATAGTGTTTATTGCGGTGGACATATCGGACACTTTTGATACTTTTTTGGGACCATTGGCATTTACACAGCGATCAGTGCTATGAAAATGCACTGATTACTGCGTAAATGTCACTGGCAGGAAAGGGGTTAACACTGGGGCAATCAAAGGGTTAAATGTGTTCCCTGTCACAGTGTTCTAACTGTATGGGGGCTGGGATGACTGGGGGAGGAGAGAGATCACTGCTCTCATACTGTATATTGGAAACATACAATCATTCTCCTCTCCCCTGTCAGAACAGGGATCCGCTTGTTTACATTCACGGATCCCCCTTCTGTCACTGCAGGGGAGCGATCGTGGGTAGCCGGCAGACATCGGGTCTGTCACACCCACTGATTGGCTCTCCCGCTAGCCCGTTAGCCAGCTAGCCGGTGGCGCGTGCGCCCACACTACTCGGCGATTCGCGCAGGAGAGCCATGTTGCCGCCGCCAATCCACGGTGGGCGGTCAACAACTGGTTAAATCTGCTAGTACATTTCACACTCCCCTCCTCCCATACTGACAATGCTTCTGTCTGCTGTGCCTCCTGTGCTCCTTCATCAAGAGTGGGGACAGGTGAAAACAGAGGGGGGAAATCCAATCAAAGCAATGTATTACATTTTTGGTTTTGGGTTTAAAGTGTTACTAAACCCTCAACAGTAAAATCAGTCTGTATATATATATTCAGTAGAGCATGCTTGTTATACTCACTGTGGAACGTAAGGGGTTAATCCTCTGCATTGTGTAAAAAGACTGTTCGATCCTGTCTTCTCTGATCCTCCCCTTGCAAACTTTGAACATCCTACACATGCCCAAATAAAGTATTCATTGCACAGGGTGTGTGTAGCACATCCAGTCTCTCTGCCCTGCTTCTGGGACCCCCTCCCTCCAAGTATAATGTAACTGTCCATTGTGATTAAACTCTTGGCATGAGTGCATGCAAACATGTGGCCTCTAGGCGGCCAGGTGAGTGGCTGCATATTTGTGTGCAATAGCGCCAACAGTGCTGTGCTGAGAGCGCGCGGTCTGCGCGCTCCCGGAAAACTCCCGATCGCTGCCTGCAATCAGGCGTTTTTCAAGCATGTGACAGCCAATCACGGCTGTCACATGGCCATAAGCCCCGCCCGCCTCCCGGGATAGTAAACCCCTTAAAGGGCTGGCGCAAGCCAGCACCAAGGTGTTAATCATAAAGTATACGTCGGCAGCTCTAGCTGTCAAAAAAGTAATCTGAGGGTTCATGCACACGAGGAACCATGCCTGAATCACACAGGAACACGCTGTATGTTACTGTGTGATTCACATGCAGCTTTGCGCAGTGCGATTTCAGCTTGTTCATTTTGAATGGGCTGAAATTGCACCGCAGCAAAATTAGAGCATTCACTAGAATTGGAAACACACAAACCAGATTGCATGGTAACTTTGTACCATGTGATCTGGTGCGGGCAAACGCACTGCGTTTGCGATCTGTGTTTGGGGTGTTGTCAACTTTGCACGGGCACCCGCTGCAGATCGCAAGGGCAGGGTGATTTGAATGCGGTGCAAGAAATGGGCATGAAACATGGATTTCCTGCATCGCATTCTAGTGTGAATGGGTCCCTAATCAGTGTTTATAAACAACACTGCTCCAAATTGCGATTATACAAAGGTGCAAAGGGTGCAATTCACTAAAGGTTACCGCATGCAATATGAAGGTCACTTTATCCATTTTTCGAAAATATTGTGTCAGATAATAAAAAAAAAGTCAATTAATTAAAGTAAAATATTGAATGTGAAGTAAATACCCTTAAAAAATAAGATAAAGTCAATTCACTAAAGAACACACACATTCATTATTTATCACCTGCCAGAAGGCACTCGGTATTTTAGTACAAAATAACAATTAGAGGAACTCTGCACTGGCCAGTAAGTTAAAAGTAGGGGAGAGAGGGAGAAGGTTCTATGAATGAAAAAATGCTAGAAATGTTTTCACTGTTTCATAGTATTTCTATGTGCCTTTATTTCTTCCTCTGATGCAGTGTTGGCATGTAAAAAAAAAATTGTGAAAAAACGCCAAAAATAACACAAAAATGAAGTGATGATTATCGTAAAACATAAATATTTAATATATTTTTTTTAGTAAATTGACTGCTTTTGAGATAAATACCGCATGAGTGATTTTAACTCCAAAATTCTTGCAGTATTTATCTGTTAGCCCTGGTTCACACTGGTGCAGCTTTGAAATTGTGCTATTTTAGCGCGATTTCAAAGCCGCACCTCAGTGCGATTGACACTGCCAATTTTATTGTGGCTTGCGACTTCATTTAACAGAAGTCTGCAGAAAATCTGTAAAAAATAGTGCAAGAACCTTTATCATAATCACTACATAAGTTGTGGCGATAAGAACAGTTCCATTGCCGGCAATGGGGTGCGACTTGTCATGCAATTTGGAACTGTCAATGGGGCCTTAGTGAATTGACCCAAAAATAACATATAATTACATTTGTATCTTTCTTTTATTTATTTATTTATTACAAGTACTTATATAGTGCCGTCAATTTACACAGCTCTTTACACGTATACAGTACATACACATCACTCCCTGCCCTCAAGGAGCTTCTACAGATCACAGATGAACATAGATCAGCAGATGTCAGCTAAAGCAACCTGACAATAAGCTTGTGCAATTAGTTTCGTTCCGAATTTCGTTTTTAAAGAATTATGCAAAATTCAGCAATTCGGATTCGAATTTCAAATTTCCAAATTTTTCCGAATTTTCATTTTTCCAATTCGAAAATTCGGAAATTCACAGTAATTCGGCAACTGCGGTAATTCGGAAATTCAGCAAGCGGAACAGTCGAAAATCCAAAATTCGGAAATTCGGAAATCTGAAAATTCGAAAATAACAAAGAACATTTGAAATGATAACTAACTAATAAATAACTATTAAATCAGGGGTCCTCAAACTATGGCCCTCTAGTTGTTCAGGAACTACAATTCCCATCATGCCTAGTCATGTCTGTGAATGTCAGAGTTTTAAAATGCCTCATGGGATGTGTAGTTCCGCAACAGCTGGAGGGCCGTAGTTTGAGGATGACTGTATGAAATTATAGATATTGGAATTTCCTTGGAAATATGGCTGTTAGTGATAAATTTCATATTTAAGTTCACTAACAGCCAAATTTTCAAGGAAATTCCAATACCTATAATTTAACAGTTATTTATTATTATTTCAAATGTTCTTTTTTTATTTCTGAATTTCAGAAATTCGGACATTCGGAAATAAAAAAGAACATTTGAAATAATTAACTAATAATTTATTAGTTAGTTATTATTTAAAATGTTCTTTCTTATTTCCGAATGGGCAATTGCGGTGATTTCGGAAATTTGGAAATAAGAAATTACAATTTAAATAACAATAAATAACTATTACATTATAGGTATTGTAATGTCCTTGATAATTTGGCTGTTAGTGAACTTAAATATGAAATGTATCACTAACAGCCATATTTTCAAGGAAATTCCAATACCTATAATTTAATAGTTAATTATTAGTTGTTATTTCAAATGTTCTTTGTGATTTTTGAATTTTCGGATTTCTGAATTTCCGAATTTCAGATTTTGGGCTGTTCCGATTGCCGAATTTCCGAATTACCGCAAGTTACCATAATTGCCGAATTACAGCGAATTTCGAAATTACCGCAATTGCTGAATTACTGCAAATTTCCGAATTACCGCAAATGCCGAACTACCGTTAATTTCCAAATTACCACAATTGCCAAATTACCGAAATTGCTGAATTACCGCAAATTTCCGAATTCCGAATTTTTTGAATTTTCAAAAAAAAAAGTGAAAAAAAAAACAAACAAATTTTTCAGCTATGCACAAGTCTACCTGACAAGTCAACAAAATGTTCAAATTTTTAAATAAAATGTTCCTCTGTTTAACTCTTTATTAAAGGAGTTGTAAAGGCAACAGGCTTTTTCATCTTAAAGCGGTTGTCTACCCAATTTGTTTACTTTTACCTACAGGTAAGCCTATAATAAGGCTTACCTGTAGGTAAAATTAATATCTCCTAAACCTGTACAGGTTTAGGAGATATTCCCCTTCTAATCTTCTGCGGCATTACGGCGCATGCGCCGTGTATGTCCCGGCAAAAGGCCGGACCTTGCCGGAAAGGCGGGCTCCTGCGCGCATGCGTGGGAGTGACGTCTCGTGGCTCCGGCCAGTCACAGCGCTGGAGCCGCATACCTGGAAGCAAGATCCAAGGGAAGATGTCCGCTCCCTCAGAGGGGACCAAGCAGCCCGGTCGGATCTTTGTTTCAAGGTGAGTATTTCATAGTGAGCTAGTGTGTGGTGCATACTAGCTTATTATGCTATTGTCTTGCAGGTTTTTATTTTTAAATTTTTTTTTCCGGGTAGACAGCCGCTTTAATGCATTAAGATAAAAAAAAAACTTCTATGTGTAGCAGCCTCCTCAGCACCCCCCTAATATTTTCCTGAGCCCCATCTATGTCTATGAGTCCCTCGGCCATCCAGGACTCTCCTGCTGATTGGCTGAGACACAGCAGCAGTGCCATTGGCTCCTGTGGCTGTCAATCAAACTCAGTTAGCCAATCGGGAGAGAGAGGGGGTGGGGCCGAACGGCAGCTCCGTGTCTCTATGCCCTCATAGCAAGCTGCTGGCTGTGGGGGCACTCAACAAGAGGGAGGGGCCAAGAGCAGCGAAGAGGGACCCGAGAAGAGGAGGATGCAGGCTGCCCTGTGCAAAACCACTGCACAGAAGAGGTAAGTATAACATGTCATGGTCACATGTACTCCACGCTTATCTTATATTGCAGTCCATAAACTTTTCCAGTGTCTTGCCTCTCCTGCACTGCCATCTTGAGGAAGGGCATATCCTGATCTGCGCTGCCAATCATGTGCAGCCTAGTACCCTAGCAACATGTTAACCAAACAATTCTGTGCTAAAGTGCTGGGTGTGCATGAATAGGGCAGAATTGGAGGCCATTACTACAGCAAAGTGTAATTAAATGATACCCTGCTAGAGTGTCAGGTGCACATGTGTGGGATTTGTGGCACACCCAGCACTCTCACTCATGGGAAAACATTTGCCATTAAATGTAGCAACACAGTGCCACAAATCTCATTCATACTGCACTTGCCATTGTCCATCTTTCCTTGATGACTTAGTAACATGGAATGGGATGGATTTACAATGCAAACGCACTCTGCATTGCAAGTTTTCTCCATCAACCATAGGTCTGACCCTTGGTTGGGTCCTCAACACCTTTGCATCTTCAGATCCTTAATAACTGGCCTCCTCTAGGCCACTGCATTACATTGGCCTTGTTTAGATATATTCCACTTCACCCTAATCCATGTGTTCCTTTCTATGATCGGATATGAACTGTGTGTGTTTTCCTCAATAGTTATATCCAAGTACTGCGGCTCAGATGCCACAGTATCGAATTAAAGCGGAGTTCCACCTTATTAAAAGTCAGCAGCTACAAAAACTGTAGCTGCTGACTTTTAATAATCGGACACTCACCAGTCCCAGGCTCCAGTGATGCCACCACCTGCAGCGTCGCTCTTCTCCCCCTCCTCCTCTACGGTGCTGACATAACAGGTGTGGGCACCCGACTTTGGTTTAAAAGCTGGGCGTGCACTGCGCATGCGTGAGTCGCACTACTCTCTGTGAATGGCTGGCATATCTTCTGGGACCTGTGACGTGTCCCAGAATATCGCCAAAAGGGGAAGGGGGAAGGTGAACTTCTTTCTGGTTCCGCGGCACCAGGAGAGGGAGTGGACCTGGGACCCCGTGAAAACAGGGTCCCCGGTCCCCCCCCCCCCTCAAAAAAAATGACATGCCAATTGTGGCATGTCAGGGAGGTCACCTTCCCTTAAAGCGGAAGTTCCACTTTGGGGTGGAACTCCACTTTTAGGGATTATACTGAACTGTTCCTTTGCAGGACCATCCGTCCAAACACAATATAAAACCCTGAATATATTATATATTCCCATCCATGGCAATACTAAACAGAGGTTCCCGCCCAGACCAATTTTCAGCTTTTAGCGCTATCACATTTTGAATAACAATTGCGTGGTCATGCGATGCTGTACCCAAACAAAATTTTTATCATTTTTTCCCCACAAATAGAGCTTCCTTTTGGTGGTATTTGATCACCTCTGGGGTTTTTATTTTTTGTACTTTTTCTATATTTTTCTTTGTTTCTATCACAAAACTTTGCAAATAAGTACATTTTCTCCTTCACTGATGGGCACTGATTAGGCTGAACTGATGGGCACTGATGAGGCAGTACTGATTGGCACTGAGGAGGTGGCACTGATGAGGTGGCACTGATGGGCACTGATGATGAGTCACTTATATGCAGCACTGATGGGCACTGCTAGGCGTCACTGATAAGCAGCACTGACGGGCACTGATAGGTGGATCTGATATGCAGCACCAATGGGCACTGATAAGCAGCACTGACGGGCACTGATAGGTGGATCTGATATGCAGCACCAATGGGCACTGATAAGCAGCACTGATGGGTACTCATAGGTGGCACTGATGGGCACTGATTGGTGGCACTGATGGGCACTGATATGTGGCACTGGTGGGCATTAATAGGCGGCACTGATAGAGGGCACTGTTAGGTGGCACTGATAAGGCAGCACTGACAGGCATCACAGATGGGCACATTGCCATTCCTATAGTATGGTGTGTGCCCCTTACCTGGTGATCCCTGGGTGGGCTCCCTGATGGTCCCTGGGTGGTCTGCCTGGTGGTCCCTGGGTGGGCTCGCCGGTGGTCCTGGATGGTGATCCTGCACTGATAAACAATCAGCGCAGACCCCCCCCATCAGGAGAGCCGCCGATCGGCTCTCCTGTACTCGCGTCTGCAGGCGCGAGTAGAGGAAAAGCCGCTACCTGGCTTTTCCTATTTACACTGTGATAAGCCATAATTGGTCACGGCTGACCACATGGTAAAGAGCTTCCGACGGAGGCTCTTTACCGAGATCGGTAATTCGTTATGCCAGACTGACACAACTCACCACCAATCACCGTGATGCGGGCGCGCGATCGTGGGTTATCCGGCCAAACGTCATATGACGTCCGGTCAGGATAACTGAACCACCCCCCAGCCATCATTTGTCTACAGCTAGAACCCGACGTTTAAAACGTCCGTTTAGCCACATTTACATGCTGCGTTTGCACCTAGAAGTGTTTTTTTTTTTTAAATGAAAGACGCCTGTAAACAAAACGCTGCTAAACGCGAGTTACCGAGTCTAGAGGCTGTTACAGGCATTTGGCGTTTCAAATGCCTCTGAACATCCGTCCTGAACGCATTTTTTTTGCTTTACAACAAATGCCTCTAAACTCAACTGCCTAGAAATGTAAACAACCCTGTGTACATGTACTGATAAGATAACAAAAAATGCCCAACTGCCCCTAAACGTCCGTTCAGCAGCAGCAGTGTGCATGAGGCTTTAGACTAAATGTATACGGGACGCTTTTCATACGCCCTGAACGTTTTAACTTGACAGCTAGAAACTGGCATCTAAAAACATCCATTTTGTCGTGTTTTGCTGTGTTCGCGTCTAGGAGCGTTTTTTTTCTAAATGGAAACGGCTGTAAACGAAACGCTCCTAGACGCGAGTTACCGCGTTTAGCAGCGTTTACAAGCTGTTACAGGCATTTGGCGTTTCAATGCCTCTGAACATCCGTCTGGAACGCATTTTTTTGCTTTCCAAGAAATGCTTCTAAACTCAACTGCCTGGAAACTACCTTAAACGACCCTCCGTAAATGTACTGATAAGTTAACATAGAGGAAAGTTCAGGGGCAGCTGAAGAAAACACCCAATTGCCTCAAACATCCATTTACCAGCAGTAGTGTACATGAGGCCTTAGAGTACAACATACCGCACAGTCAACATCATTCTCACAAAGGTGAGAAACAAGGAGGTACAGGGGATATGAGCAGTACAAAAAATAATATAAAAACTTATATGTGTATTTAACAACTGAAGGGGGTGAACATTAAAGTGGTTGTAAAGGATGTTTTTTTTTTTTTAAATAACACATACTCACTAAAAACCATTATACAGAACAACTCCGAACCTCCTCTTCTGGGGGTCCCACGCCAGTGCTCTTGGCTTCTCCTCTTCTCTGTGTGTCCCCACAGCAAGCCGCTTGCTATGGAGGAACACATGTGGGTTCACTCCCTAACCAAGCTTTGTGCATCCATAAACACACACAGCACGGCGTGGCCTCACCCCTTCCTCATATGATTTGACTGACAGCAGCAGGAGCCAATGGCTCCTGTTGTTCTCAGACAAGCTTGTGAAAACACAGAGATGGGAGAGAAGAACTGAAGCCAGTCACAGGGCTGGATCGATACAGAACTCAGGTAATTCTTTAAGGGTGGGTGGGGGCACTGGTATTAGAAGGTTTTTTTTACTTTAACCACTTGCCAACCAGCCGCCACTGTCTGACGACGGCAGGTCGGCTCGATTGCGCAAATCACCGTAGCTGTACGGCGGCGATTTAAGAGACTGTAGGGGCCACGTGCGTGTGCAAGTCTCTGGAGCCGATGCGCGTGGCCGGCAGGCGTGATGTCCACCGGCTACCCGCTATCGATCCTCACAGAGCCAGAATGGGGATCTGTTGATGTAAACAAACCGATCCCCGTTCTGACAGGGAAGTGGAGAGAGATGATCTGCTGTTCCCAGTGATCGGTAGCAGCTTTCTCTCTCCACCCCCAGTCACTACAGTCCCCCCACAGTTAGAAACACCTACCTAGGGAACACGTAACCCCTTGTGTTAACCCCTTCAATGCCAATGACATTTATACAGTAATCAGTGGCTATTTTTAGCTCTGATCACTGTGTAAATGTCAATGGTCCCAAAAAAGTGTAAAAAGTGTCCAATCTGTCCGACGCAATAGCGCAGTCCTGTTAAAAATCGCAGATCACCGCCATTACTAGTAAAAAATATATAATAATAAAAATGCCATAAATCTATTCCCATAATTTGTAAACGTGATAACTTTTGCGCAACCCAATCAATATACGCCTATATTTTTTTTACCAAAAATATGTAGAAGAATACATATCGGCTTAAACTGAGGAATAAATTTGTTTTTTTATTTATTTTTTTGGATATTTATTATAGCAAAAAGTTTAAAAAATTGGGGTTTTTTTTCAAAATTGTCGCTTTTTGTTTGTTTATAGCGCAAGAAATAAAAACCGGTGAGGTGATCAAATACCACCAAAAGAAAGCTCTATTTGTGGGGAAAAGGGGCGTCAATTTTGTTTGGTTACAGCATCGCACGACCGCGCAATTGTCAGTTAAAGCGAGGCAATAAAAATTGCAGTTGTTGGAGCACCAAACCTCCTCTTCTCATCAGCGCCCCCTGCGGTCCAAATAAAAAGCAGCCCATGCAGGTGTGGCTTGGGAGCTGCAGGAGACTGCACTGCTGGGCTGGCTGGCTATGTGGGATTGGTATCCAGGAGGAAGAGAAGAGACACGTGCCATGGCAGCCAGCAGACCATCTATGCTAAGCAAGTAAAAAAGAAAAGCATAAACTAATGTTATTATTAATTGCCAAAACATTAAGAACATGTATCCTTGGCACAGTAAAAATGGTATGAAGTCACTCCTGGACTTTTAATTCTGGGTTTGGTGTTATTTTTGCAGCCAACTTCTTTGGCAAGTGAAGCGTAAAAGCCTAATGTAATCTTATAACATGACTAACTGACGAAAAATTAAAAGCCTGTATTCTAGGGCACAGTAATAAGAATAGTATAACTTATTTTGGGATAGCCAATCACTCACGCACTCGCTTTAATTTTGGCAGTGCTCTTTTTCAGCAGGTGAACCAGAAAAGTCTAAAATATTCTCTGCAAGTGAATAACAAATTTTAAAAGATATATTTTCTAGGCCACAGTGGGAGTGCTATTTTTTTGAAATGTCAAGATTTGGCTTGCTAAAATTGAAAAAAAATATTTTGTCTGATAATGGTATTTGTGGGGTAACTCACTTACACTATATGGAGCTTTTCAAAATGGTCTTTTGTCTACCCACAGAACCAGGCCACCCAAGATAGAGCTCCACCCGATGGCTGAGTATGTTTTTTTTATAAGCACAGGCCCAAACGATTATGTGCCAAGGTGCACGGCGCTCCAACTATTCGCTGCAAAAGAATGAAACTAACATGTGCAATGTTGCATGTTCAATTACTTAAATTCAAATATTTAATTTGTGTACATGTTGTATCCAATATTTTATGTACATTTTTTCCTAGTAACCTCAACACAGCGATGTCTCCAAGCCAGCTCAGTAGCACCATTTCCTGAAGCCATCTCCAAGTCAGGAGTCAACAAGCAACATGTCCTCCAGCCGCATTACCCTATTTCTGATGCCATGCCAAAGTCAACATATACCAAGCAAAATGCAACACAGAGCTGTCCTCCAGCAACAGTGTCCCATTCCTTATGCCATCCCCTGGTCAACGTTCACCAAGCAAGATGCAACACAGAGCTGTCCTCCAGCAACAGTGTCCCATTCCTGATGCCACTACCTGGTCAACATTCACCAACCAAGATGCAACACAGAGCTGTCCTCCAGCAACCTGGTCAACGGTCACCAAACAAGATGCAACCCAGAGCTGTCAGCTACCAACAGTGTCCCATTCCTGATGCCATCATCTGGTAAACACTCACCAAGCAAGATGTAACATAGAGATGTCCTCCAGAAGTTGACAACAGGGAGCCTTTATTTGAGGTAAGCATGCCAAAATATATGCTTTCAAAATAAAGAATTAAAAAAAAATGTATTTCTTTTTTTCCCTTAAAGGGTGATCCCCAAAACACAAATGGCATCACCAGATCAACAGATGGCAAGCTGAACCCCATAAAGAAAACAATCCTTTGTCATTTAACGGTGTTGGAGCCTAGTCTGATGTAAGTAACAACATTTTTAACAAACTTGCAACTACACTTGTACACCTGTATTTTGCGAAAACATTTCACATAATAGTATTTTGTGTGACCAATAGGTTGTGTCCAATAGGATTATAGGCTACCAAAAAGGACTGTATACAGCGGGATCAGCTACCGGTAAGAAAAAATTATGCCTGCAAAAACAGTCTACTGCTTCAAACTCTGCACATTCTGCAATGTCGTGTGTATTTCAGTGACCGGATGACCAAACAGGCATAACCACAGAGGTGCTTATTAGGTGGTGGGGACACAAGGAGACATGAGAATGTGGCCCATTCTCAAAGTAACTAAGCTACTTCATTTTCATATATGTTTCCAACAACTGTAGTAACTGTTATTGTATGTGCAGACATGCCTCGTTCAAGCACTGCATCTATCAGATCTGTAATATCTTGCTTTGTTATGTCTTCCGCACCTGCAGAGTCAGATGATACTAATATGTTGCCTTAACGAAAGTCTACTTTTTCCCTCTGCCTGGTATTTGAGCAATTCATAGAAAATGCCTTTCATTTTATGCAGAAACCAAAGAATTGTATTTCTATACTTTCCTTTCATTACTGTTTGTAAAGCTAAAGAATTTCTATGCATGTAAAGAACACAGGCACAGTGGAAAAGGGAGAGGGGGGAGGTCTTAGCCGGGAGGCAGCTCATTTTAGTGACTTGCTGAAGTTGCTGTGCACAGTGATGTAGTTGTGGACCCGGGGGTGGAATGATCTGCGCAGAGAGGCTGACATGGTATTTACAGCCATGAAATTAAATCAAATAAAGGAGAAGTAAGAGTTTTTCATTTTATTTAAGTGTAGCGCCCCCATAGTGCAGGTGCGTTTTCTTTCAGGGTTTTGCTAGGTGAGGTAAAATGTATTCAGGCCAGAGTGTAGGTGCAGGCCAGAATGTTTTGATCTGGGCTTGGGGAGTGGCTCAGGGAGGACGGGGCAGCCCAACAGATGAGGTCACCTCCTACTGGGAGGCACTGGAACTTTCCAGAATGAAGGTGGGACAAAGGTGTCATCATTTGGAGTGTCATAGGAAGCCTTAACCAAACCCCAATCTGAGTTGGCAGGGGGCAGGCCTTCTTATATACTCTGGGCTGGGTCAGTCCGGTAGGAGAGAGTGTCAGGTGGAAGTCTGGAGATGTAGCAGAGGCGCTGCGGAGGCCTCTACCCGGGAGGTCACCCCCATCTGGGGGGTGACCTTGACACCTGGAGGTTCGGGTGCAGCCAGGAGTGGTGGTGATTCCTGGAGTGGCACAGAGGAACAGGAGAACAGCGGAAGTGCTACACGGAGAGAGACTTTAAAGTGATCCACCGGTTTGGTGAGTGACGGTCCCTGTGAGCTGGAGGAGAAAGTGCTGGAGCAGGCTGGGAGAGGAATAGTGGACAGTCTGTGGAGGCCTTGGGAGCCAGTCAGGGGAAGGAGAGTCACTAAGGAAAAGCAGGTCGGTGGGACCTGGAAGAGAGATGGGCTGGGAGTTTTAGTCCATCAAAGGCCCGGCTAGCACTCAAGTACTTTGCTACACATTCAGGAGCCCATTGTCTCTGGCCTGTAATGGGTGTTCCGGAGGTCCTGCTGATACAGCGTAGGCCTCACCATGTGAAGAGGAAGGAGTAGAGAAAATTGACAAATTTCCTTTCAGGCTGGAAACTAAGTGATGTTCTGGAGAGAAGTAAAAGAGTGATAATCTGCAAGTTCTGTGCTATAGAGAGAACCGTAGAAGAAACAATCAGCAAGTTGAGTGCTTGAGAGTTGTGAGGAGTAACAGTCTGCAGAAGGATAGTCTGCAATGCAAGTGTGCATATACAGGAGTGTATATGGAGTTCATGTACCATAATTCTATGGGCATCCCACGGTCATCCCTTATCCATCCAAGTTATTTCCCCGAAATAAAACAACAAAAACAAGAGCCGGCCTTGTCAGTGTCTCCGCATGTGTGATATATGGTATGATTGAAGGCAGCTATAAGGTGAACCACTACTACCAGCCACTCTCAAGGGAGCACATGGCTACATAAGGAAATCATACTTAACTAGGTGGATGCAGCATCGGTCCAATACTGCATCTGTCCCCTGCTGGCTCTAAGACTGAGAACCGAGTGATCAAAGAAGGTTCTTGGTGCTCTGTGAGCAGAGAGCGGTGACTGTTAGTCACCGCTCTCTGCTCTGCCCCCCTTCCCCCTGCACTCACTGCAGCGCTGGGCTGCGGAGGGGGCGGGAGCTGCTAGCTCAGGCTTTTAACGGCTCGCTGAGTGGCTGAGCTAGGTGCCGGTTCGGGCTCCTGGGTGGATCCCGACCATATGGTTGCAATCTTTCCTCAGCCTGGACCAGCTCTGTGACATCAGCCAACAGCAAGCTTTAGCCTGCTGTCTGTTGGAATCGGCTCACATGAGTGCAGAATGAACTGCACTCCTGTGATCCACAGGAGAAGTACAGCCAAACAAGCTTTGGCTGTATTTCTCCTTTAGCCCAGATTTACACTGGTATGATTTGGCATGCGATTTGATATGTCAAATCCCATGCCAAATCAGCGGCAATGACACCGTCTGAATCTGTGCGATGCTGACATTGCGGCGCCGCACCGATTCTTAAAAGTAGTTTCTGTACTACTTTTGGCGACTTCGGTGCGATTTGTATAGACATTTGTGCAGCAACTGGCACAGATGTTTCTGAAATTGCCCCCGAAGTCAGACTGACATGCGAGTATGATTAAATGCCGCTGTCAGTGTGAACCTGGGCTCAATGAAAGATCAAACTAGGTCATTTTTATTTAATATTTTGACCTACCGAGATGTGGCCCAATGGAGGCACCTCGGTGGGCAAATCTGAGTCTGCGTCAGGGAACATAAGGAATCTTCACAAAAACAATCATTGGCAAATACATATCTATCTGCAGAAAACAGGGTAGATACTGGAACTCACAGATTCTTTTTCTGGTTCAATTATTTTTATTACAGGAAAAGTATTGAGACAACAATGTCAAAAGCACCTAGACTGCCCACGCAGAGGCTAGGACTAGCGCATAGGAGACAAAAATGACAAAATTTAAACAGAGGAGGTAAACCTCCTGTCTAAATGATCTTGAGTGTAATATGCATTTCAGGGATAACTCCATTACGTGCAAAATAACCAGGACGAACATACAATAACTATGCATTGTAAGCGTCCAGGGCACAGATTCATTTTCAAACCTAACTACTCTGTTAGAGCAATTTGTCACAAATTCAAGTAGTACCCTTCAGGAGCATTCTGGTTAATGGTGCAATTGAAAGCCGTTTACCTAAGAAAAGGCTCACGAGGAAAAAGAAAATGCCTGGAAAAATTGTCGGAGGATGAACCCCTTTCTAACTTGTTTCAATGCTATCAAGTACAAAGCATATAATGGAGCTTACTGGCATAGTGCATATCTTCTTTACAGGAAATGAAAACTATATGTACAGCAGCATATATAAAAAGTCACAATGTAAACAGGATTTTTTTTTTTTTTTGTAAACAGGAATTTAATGGAAATTAATTAAAAGGACTGCATG
Organism: Glandirana rugosa; assembly: GCA_018402905.1. NCBI lineage: Eukaryota > Metazoa > Chordata > Amphibia > Anura > Ranidae > Glandirana > Glandirana rugosa. The sequence goes on along the minus strand of BLSH010246063.1, from coordinate 576,408 downwards.
CACACATTAGAATCCTTATACATAAAATGTGGTACTATGCAAAACAGGAAATGGTACCAATATCTAGGGTTCTGATGTAGTAATTCATCAGTCCACAACCAGTCTAAACTAAAACTCAAATAAAAATTGACCGACTAAACATTATAATAATGCAGCATGCCACTAGGTGGCATAGACTGGGCATAACACACCTGAAACAGATTTTTGACAATGGGGCCCTGTTGACGTTTACTCAAATACAGCACAGATATAGCATCCCTCATACTATGTTGTTCTATTATATGCAACTCAAACACGCCATTAAGTCTCAGAGAGCATTGGATACACCTACCTTCGGCACCACACCGGTGTTCGCGCTATTGCAACAGACCTCGTCTACCAAGGGGTTTATTTCTAACTGTTATGCCAGTTTACTGGGCTTGTACTTGTGGCCACACCACGGCTTCCATCCACATAGGTT
>BLSH010246063.1:512017-533683 GCA_018402905.1 Glandirana rugosa | reverse complement strand
TCGGGAATGTTGTCACCGCCCAGCCCAGTACCAACCGACCCAGCGTCCGCCGTGGGGGACAGTCAGTCAGTCAGTCCCAGGCGTGAATGGGGTTGAGCGATCGACGCCCGTAGAGGATGGAACCAGGGGGTAGCAGAGGAGGGAGTAGGAGGACCGCCGGTTAGGCTAGAGTAGAGGAAAGCCGGTTAGTCCACTGCCCAGAGTACTGGTCGAACGACAAACCGGTCCTCCTCTTAGTCACACTCTTATCGTTTATAAGTAATCAACAAGAGTGTGTTGGGAAAAAACTCCGGATAATCTCGCAGATCGAGATTAGTGCAGATCCTGCTGATATAAATTTGGTACATTTCCATTTATTTCTGAAGACATTCACTCAGTTATGCAAAACATGAAGGGGTGCCAATAATGGTGAGCAGGACTGTACATACAGGGTGCATGGATTCCAATGGGGGGGTTTGAAGCACGTGATTAGAGCTAGACGCTCTAATAGGCCTCAAAAAAGGGTTGTGTGAGAACAACTAATGAATATTTGCTATTCTCACACTGATTCTCCTCCTGGCCAAACAGCAAGCTGGTCATGAGACCCGTCACCTGATTGGCCGAAAGGAGATGAGATCGGATTGGCCGCCAGGAGGATGAGGGAGGAGACGATGGGGGACCAAGGTAGGAGATGCCCGCAGCTAGCGAGTTGGGGTAAGTGCGGACCCTGACTGACTGACTGACAGGGGGTGCCGCCTGCGACCCAGCCAACCATGACCCGACCCGCCACTGTTGTAAGGGCTCCTTCACATTAGCTTTTGGTTCTGAAGAGCGATCCGCATTCGAATTGTGTTGTCACTGCCTGCTTTATCCAGGTGTTTGTTGTCAAGGTGGGCCATATATGCAAGTAGCTTGCCCTCCTGCTCACCATGTTCATATACACGCTGTTTAGTGAAAAAAGTGCTCTGGTTGGCCTTTTCGAAATGTAATTGGTTGGTAAGTCTGGTCTGTAGGTGCAACAGAGAAGCACTTGATGGGGAGGGATCAGCTAGGAATGTTTGTTCAATCTCATGCTGGTGTTCCTCCGCTTGTTGAATTACCATCCTGGACGAGGCCTTGTGCCTATTTATACGCATAGAGAGGGTCATACGGGCGTGGAGTTTGAAAGCTTCCCAAACAGCACCAACCGGAGCGGAGCTGCCGTTGGTGTGGAAAAAATACACCCGTTATTTTTGAATGGTCGCCAAATCAGGTAGGACGGTCAACCAAAAGGGGTTCAGCTTCCAGATCTGGTCCGCAGGGGAGGCTGGGACTAGCAGGGTGACCCAGTAGGGAGAGTGGTCTGAAAGTATCCTGATGCCGAATCCCAGTTCCTGAATGCATGGCAATAGGGTAGACGTAACTAGAATAAGGTCTGTACCTGTCAAGTAGTGGATTGATGATCATGTTGAAATCCCTGATCCATATTTCCGGCACCGAGGGGTGCTGGGCCATAAAGGCAACACCTTGTTACGGGGGGTCAAACTGAAATAGAGGGGGGGCATAGAATGCCAACAGCAGCATCTCCAGGCCATTCACAGTTACGTGTAAAAATAAGAAGCGACCCTGCGGATCCGACTGCAAGCTGTGAAGTTGGAATTGCACTGATTTGGCAATTAGGATTGCGACCCCCCCTTGAGTTGGAGGTGAAAGGGGCGGGATAGTTCACCTTTACAAAAAAACTGCCCCAGGTAAGGGGTGTTTGTAGATTAAATAAATGGTGCAGCTCTGACTAAAGATAAATAATATCCTTGCTATTGGTGTAGGCCAATTACATACCTTATAAAGCCTGACTGGAATACTCCCAAGACGTTGCTAAGTACTCCCAGGACTTTGCTAAGTGAGGCCTAGTTATCACCTTCACCATCACAGGAGTTAGCTCTTTCTCTGATTCAAACCTCCTCACATATTTTTTCTCTCCTCAGCATTTGAGAGTTCACTTCTGTGATGGTGGAGGTGAGCAGTGATGATTAGGCCTCACTTAATAACGTCCTGGGAGCAGTGGCGGCTGGTGGTATATTTTTTTGAGGGGGGGTGGCAAACAATCCACCCACTGAGACCCCCTCGGTTGGTCGGTCACCAGCCCTGCACTTACCCCATCTAGGTCACGGGCACCGCTTCCTCCGGGCGACGACTTCATCCTGCGTCTCCTCCTCCTCGGCTTCAGCGGCTGCCCCTGGGCCTCCTCCTCTTCGGCGGCCAATAGGATCGCGTCTCCTATCAGCCAATCGGGTGACAGGTCTCAGTATCCGCTTCTTGATATTCATTCGCTAAGTTGTCATACAACTTTTGAAGCCAAAAAGAGCCTCAGGCTCTAATCATGTGCTTCTAAAAAAAAAAAAAAAACAATTGGAATCCATGCGTCAGGCGCCCTGCATGTACATTAGGGGCCGGGCGCATTGATTGGGGGGGTGTGCCCCTGAGCCCTGTATGGACAGGCCATCGCTGCCTGGGAGTATTCCAGTCCGGTTTCATAGGGTATGTAAATGGCATACAACAACAAATAAAAGATATTCAGCGCATCAAGATATTATAAAGAGACTGAAGAGATTGCCAGCTGAACACAAAAAAGGCTATTCATAAACCTTCTATAAATCAAAGTATCAAAAAAAGTATAGTGCAGCGCAAAAATTGTCTCTGAGTAAAGAGTTAATATATTTCAACGTCCATTGCAAATAGTTTCTTGTGGAAAATAGAAAACAACAAATCCCACTGGTGAGACAGCGTGCAGTCCTAAGAGCATGCAGGTGAGGGAACACGTTGGTCCTGCCACCATAGACACTTATAGCCTCTCACCTTATCCACTCGACCCGTGAGGGTCACACAGCATAAAAGTATAGAATATCCCTGCAGTCAGAACATCTGTTCCTGAATGGTTCCGTCAAATCCCTCCAAACACCGTCCAGAAAGGATGCCACAGGAATTGCACGTGAAAGAACAATAAAACAAAATCTAGTGCTCTCTGCATTACTCACATTTTCCAACACCTCCACTGGTGTAAGTATAAACACAACAAATTAGTAGGGCAGCGGTATAAACTGGCAACTGGCGTGGCTTCCACCTCCGTACGCGTTACGTCCTGTATGATATGGACTTCCTCAGCGTGAGTTGTAGCCAGCCAGAAATGCCTTACTTATATAGCCTTATTGATTAATAAGCCAGCTGTAGTTAACAGCCTGGCGCGGACAGTAAAGGGAACCCGGAAGTGATAGGAGCGTGCACCCGGAAACGAAAAGGCTCCGTGCGCTCCAACCGAACGGTCGATCTGCGCATGTCCGCCCTCACTTCCCCGTCATCGCGCGTGTCTCACTCCGCAATAGCGGAAACGGAAAGAGAATCTGCGTTCCATCTCAACGGGACCCGCCCCTTCCTCTTCCTACTAAGATCACTATGCTAATGGGACCTCTAGGTGTCTAATACGGCGGGGAGCTCACCCATTCGCTCTACATAAAAAATCATGTATAAACCCGCCCCTTTAGCTCGTGTCCCCGGAAGTCCCTTTAGTTAAATATCGCTCTCCACAGGAAAATAATTAATAAAAAGATAAAAATGTTTATTAGCATCCTTCTATTATTGCACATTTAATATATTCAGATAATATCCAAATAGTGTCTCTTCATATAAAAAGACGTATATAAAAAACGTAGATCCTTGTGAAAATAGATAAATAAGAAAAGGAAAATAAAAATAAAAAATGATGCTCATATTTTAATAATTAAAAAAAACAGCAATATATAGGGGAAAAATAGACCTCCAATTACCCCTAATGCTCTTCAACGGATAAAAATCTGTTTAAATACCCCGCCTTGGAATCTCCTTACAGGGAAAAACCTCAAATTTTGAGGACAACTTGTATTGGGTCTAAAACACCACTAAAAGAGTTAGTGGGGCCCTGTAGCCACGCAGTTGCCGTTAACACCGCTGTCCTGTACATAAGTCTTTGTATAACACCCTCATATGAATACAAAAAAGGGAAAAAAATTTCTATACAGTTATTGATGGGTAAGGGGGCAAAAACGACCCTCCATCACCCGTCTAAAATCTATTACCTGTCCGAAATGAAGCAGTTAAGATCGAATTCGACATTTAAGCCCACAGGTTTGAGAACCCCCAACTCATAAATCCAATAGGATTCCCTGCGACTCAAATGTCGAATGAAATTACCACCCCGCCAATGACGGGATACCTTTTCTATTCCCCAGAATTTAAGACCCCTTGGGTCTCTGTGGTGGCATAATTTAAAATGTTTGGATACGCTGTGGGTGGTCGATTTATATTCTTCCTCATATTTTTGGTAAAAAAAATTTGCAATCAGCGTTTATTGATTGGTTTGCGCAAAAGTTGCCGCGTTTGCAAACCATGAGAATTCATTTTTTTTTATTGGTAATGGCGGCGATCTGTGATTTTTATCGGGACTTTGATATTGGGGCGGACATGTCGGACATTTCTCTCTACCAGGTCATCGCGAGCCGTGGGCACACTCCTGCAGAGTGCGCGCTGGTGGCGCTCTCCCGCCCGCTGGCGGCGCAAGCGCGAGCCACCGTTTATATATGGCGGTTCGCGAGACGCTGCGACGCTGCCACTCTGCAGCAGTAAATATACGGTACACGGTCGGGAACCGGTTAATTTAAAAATATCATATTTTTTTTATTTTATTGCTGTCACAAGGAATGTAAACATCCTTTGAGACAGCATTAGGCACATGACTAAAGGGAGTAGTGGTTGGGATGAGTGCAGTAAAAGCTTAATCTCAGCTTAACCACTGGTGCCCCCCAACTGCTAGTATGAACAAGCCCTAAAAAGACCCTTTAGCCTTCATTCGTGTGGCCGTCAAGGGCTTAGACCACCCATTACATTTCTATGGCTGGTGCGACTAGGTGTTTGCAGTTAGCTGGGGGCAGGGATCCTCTACACAAGGATACAAGTTTGCATTGCTAATTGCAGTATTTCATATTGTATGTCACACAGAGCAATGAAGCCTTATATAGTAGTACATAGTTTCAAAGCAAGAAGGTTTTATATGGTTAAATGCAGTACTATACATGTCGTACATAGATACAAAGCACGTGAAGTGGTTTAAAGAGGACATGTCATCCCTTATTTCTATTTCAAGGAATGTTTGCATTCCTTGTAATAAAAATACAAGTGCTAAAAAAAATGAAAGGCACAATGTAAAAAAAAAAAAGTAAAAATTATTATAATACAAAAAAAAAAATCAAAATTTAAAGCGCCCCATCCCTCCATGCTCGAGCAGAAGCCAACGCATAAATAAGTTGGCGAGCATATGTAAACGGTGTTTGCATCACACATGTGAGGTATCGTCGCAAACGTTACAGCAAGACCGACAATTCTAGTGCTACACCTCCTTTGTAACACTAAACAGGTAACCTGTAAAAATTTTCACGTGTTGCCTATGGAGATTTCATAGTTTGTCGCCATTCTAAGAGTATGCACAATTTTAAAGAGTGACATGTTAGGCATCGATTTACTAAAATCATCTTTAATATTTTAACAAAAAATGTGTTATATATTGGGTTTTTTTCTGCATTAACGTTTATTAACCACTTCAGGCCCGGAAGGATTTCCAGCTTTAGGACCGGAGCCCTTTTTGCGATTCGGCGCTGCGTCGCTTTAACTGACAATTGCGCGGTCGTGCGACGTTGTACCCAAACGAAATTTACGTCCTTTTTTTCCCACAAATAGAGCTTTCTTTTGGTGGTATTTGATCACCGCTGCGTCATTTCTGATCGCCGCTATAAACAAAAGAAGAGCGACAATTTTGCAAAAAAACCCAAATTTCTTACTTTTTCCTAAAATACAAATCCAAAAAAAAAATATAAAAAAACATTTTTTTTCACCGTTTTTGACCGATTTATATTCTTCCTCATATTTGCGATAAAAATCATCGCAATTGGCGTTTATTGATTGGTTTGCGCAAAAGTGGTCGAGTTTAAGGATGATGAGAATTCATTTTTGGGGTTTTTAATTTTTTTTATTTTTTACTAAAAATGGCGGCGATCTGCGATTTTTTGCGGTACTGCGATATTTCAGCGGACATGTCGGACCATTTTGACACTTTTTTGGGACCATTGGCATTTATACAGCGATCAGTGCTATAATGCACTGATTACTGTGTAAATGCCATTGGCAGTGAAGGGGTTAACCTGCAGGGGGCGCCCTAAGGGTTAACTATGTTCCCTGGGCGTGTTCTAACTGTATGGGGGATTGCCTAGCTGGGGAAGGGAAGTGGTCACAGCCTTCACGTAAAGGAAGGCTGTGATCACAGCCCTTCCCCCTCACACAGAGCGGGGGTCCGTGTTTACATACACGGACCTCCGCTCACTCGCTCCGGGGGGGCCATCGCGGGTAGCCGGCGGCAATCGAAGCCGCCGCACCCGCTCCCTGGCCCCCCCTGGACACAGTGAGCGCGCGGGCGCGCCTCCGGCGGCGCGCGCACGCTCACTAAACTCGTTCCCGCAGCCGCCGTCGTATGACGGCGATTTGCGGGAACGAGCCACTTTGCCGCCGTCAGATGCCGATCGGCGGTCGGCAAGTGGTTAAAGTGTAACATAAAAAAATGCTAAAAAAGATATATAATTCTCCAGCGAAAAATACAGGTTTTTACAAAAAGTGCCAGAAAAGACTTGGTCCTTAAGTGGTACTATTTATGTACTACATAGTTACAAAAGAAATGAGGTTTTATATAGATAAATGCAGTACTATATGCAGGGGTTGGACAAGAATAATGAAACACGACATGATTTGCAGGTGTGAAAGTAACAACATGTTTCGTGTTGAAAGCAGAAGTGATGTAACATTCTTTTGTCCCCCGTGTGTGATGAGACACCTAGCTAACAGGTGGGAAGCCTCACTTTTGTCATTCACCGCGCGTGCTGCTAGTAATAAATAAATTGAGTCATGTCAGAGCTAACTGAACTTCAAAGAGGTTTGCATATTTAACTGCAGTACCACACATGCCATAAATTGCTACACAATGATGCAAGTTTGCTTACTTAATTCTAACTACATGTATGCCATGCATAGTTACACAGGTTTGCATAGTTAAGTTCAGTACTTCGTACTGTAGTGTATACCATACATAGTTACACAGCAATAAAGTTGTATATAGATAAATGCAGTACTATAAATGCCGTACATAGTTACAAAACAATGAGGTATTATATGGTTAAATGCAATACTATATACAGTATGTCATATATAACTACAAAGTAATGATGTTTTATAAAGTTAAATGTAGTACTATAAACTGTATGTCATACATAGTTACAAAGCAATGATGTTTTATAAAGTTAATTGTAGTACTACAAATGTCATATATAGTTACACAGCAATTCATTTTACAATTTTTACGGTAGTTCCATATAATTCACTTTAAAACAGTTATTATTAGAATGCAATGGAGGGAGTTGCATATTTTTATGTCACGTTGTATTTGTGCAAAAGTTTTTTGAACACAGTTTTTTTGACAAAATACATTTTAATTAATTTTAATGCACAAAAACACAATATACTACCCACTTTTTTTGGTAAAATATAAAAGATGATGTTACGCTGAGTAAATAGATACCAAACATGTCACGCTTTAAAATTGTGTCCACCCATGGAACGGCGCCAAACGATGGTACCTAAAAATCCACATAGGCAACAACTTAAAAGCCTTTATAAGTTACCAGTTTAGGGTTATACAGGGGATCTGGAGCTAGAATTATTGCTCTCACTCTGCCATTTGCAGCGATACCTCAGAAGTGTGGTGCAATCGCTGTTTACATACATGCGTCTGACCGACACACACATTCGCAGTTGTGTGCGAGCATAGGTGGATGGGGCGCTTTAATTTTTTTTTATTATTATTATTTAGAAATCATTTTTATACTCTCTTTTTATTTAATCTGAGGTCTATTAGACACAAGACCTCTCTGGCGTCCAACATGGCCGATCAGACACAGATCGCTCTAATTGGCTGCTTCCCTGACCGGTAGCGACCAGGTAAACAAAGAACCGTACCGGAAGTGACAAAATCCTCTTCATTTTCTGTTTCTGATGTCACACAGTGAAAGGAACAACATCAGTCTGCGAGTCCATACGGATGTACCCACAGTCAATGTGATGTATGTGATCACTACAAGACAATTGGAACGATCTCACCCTGATATGTATGCTCTCCCCGTATCCAAGGACGTCTCCAAAGATTGATGCAGAGTCAACACGGAACAACCGCTGGTGGTCTCGCTGGCTATGTGGTGATCCGCTCGTGATCCAGGAAGAGATGCATGGCGTGGACTGAATGGTCTTTCGTGCCACAACAGACCGGAAGGTTAGACGGAGCAAGGGCTGGCGCCGGACATGACGTATGTGGGTGAGATCGTTCCAATTGTCTTGTAGTGATTACAGACATCACATTGACTATGGGTACGTCCGTATGGACTCGCAGACCACCCAGTGATATAACCTCCCCTGAATCAATCCCATGTCATTGTGTCTCCATAAATGTGCACATTTGACTACTCCATCGTCAGTATTGCACAGGTGACTTTGTTCACTCTACTCCCTGGCGTTTTTGATGGGTCCTTGATCCTATAGAAGAGAACCTTTTGCTTTGTTGTTTCATTGATTATACAGCCACATGGACTTAATTGTCTTTGCATTTACTATTGGCTCCAACTTACATTGATGGATGCATCTACTTTACTTCAGTTTCTCCTGAATTTCAAGCCAACCTTATTTCACCTAGGATTTAAGTCTTCATATTACAACATTACAATTCAAGTTATTTGAGCCTTCTTGCCTATTTGCCTCAGTATCCACATACATACCTTGAGTAATCATATTCCTGTTTTAGGAGTCCCTGTATGCATGATGATATGTGGTATGGATGGGTTGGATGGTAGTAGGGGTGATGTCCGGACTTTTTTCTTTTAGGTTTTTGTTTGTTGATTTTGATATTGTGTACACTGCAGTGTTTTTTGCATTTTCACATTTATTATTTATTCGGTAATATCCCTATACACCATTTTATGGTGTTTATGTGGTGAAGGAGGTCACATGCCTGTGTGTTTTCTATTCAACAATTTTTGTATTTTATATTTATAATAAAATTATTTAGACATATGTCTTGCTTTTTTGTCCTCTTTAATATACCCCGGTGGCTATAAGTGGTACTGTGGTGCACGGCCTTACGTGCCGTACATTCCCTAGTTTGCATGGTTCCTGTTTACCATTTGCCCCAGGCTCATTGCTAGTCCTGAGAGGGTGCCGAATTGGACAGTATTTCAACTATGGGTCGTTGGCTTCATTTGTATTTTTAAACCATGTCCTGTGGTCTGATGAGACCAAGGTAAATTTATTTGGTTCAGATGGTGTCAAGCGTGTGTGTCGGCAACCAGGTGAGGAGTACAAAGACAAGTGTGTCTTGCCTACAGTCAAGCATGTTGGTGAAAGTGCCATGGTCTGGGGCTGCATGAGTGCTGCCAGCACTGGGGAGCTACAGTTCATTGAGGGAATCATGAATGCCAACCTGTCCTGTGACATAATGAAGCAGAGCATGATCCCCGCCCTTCAGAGATTGGGCCGCAGGGCAGTATTCCAACATGATAACAAACCCAAACACACCTCCTAGACGACTACTGCCTTGGAAGGTGGAGGAGCGCAAGGTCTTTAACATCCACCAGCTCTCTGATGTGGTCATAGAGGAGTGGAAGAGGACTCCAGTGGTAACCTGTGAGGCTCTGGTGAACTCCATGCCCAAGAGGGTTAAGGCAATGCTGGAAAATAATGGCGGCCACACAAAATATTGACACTTTGGGCCCAATTTGGACATTTTCACTTAGGGATATACTCTCTTTTGTTGCCAGCAGTTTAGACATTAATGGCTGTGTGTTGAGTTATTTTGAGGGGACAGCAAATTTACACTGTTATACAAGATGTACACTCTCTTCTTTACATTGTAGCAAAGTGTCAAATTTTTTAGTGTTCTCACATGAAATATAGAATAAAATATTTACACAAAGGTGAGGGGCATACTCGCTTTTGTGAGATACTGTAAATCCTGTATATTAATAATAATAATAATAATAAATGGCAGTAATCAGGATGTTGGTATGAGGTATGGCAGTGTTAGTGGTAGCACTGGTGACACTGGGACAGGTGACAGGGGTGGCTGCACTCTTTATTGTTATTAAACAGGGGCAGTGATCAGGGACACTGGGGCTGGCTGGCACTGGAGTCTCTGAGTGTACAGTCAGTGTGACAGGCTGCTGTAAACTCACAGGCTGCAGCAATGTTTCCCAGAATGGCTGTGGGAGCAGAGAGAACCGTTGTTTACTTTTGGTTCCTATTGTTTACCATGTGATTGCTATGATTGGACACAGCAATCACATGGAACAAGAGCATGCGTTAATGTAATCAGCTGTGTCCGGGGGACACACAGATGAGTGAGGGTCCCAGGTGCGCACTCTGTGAGAGTATGCGTATGTCAACCTGCATCGGCAATACTTCCGTCCGGCCGTTTATGTGCAGTGGGCGAATGGGAAGCAGTTAACCACTTAAGGACCGGAAGGATTTCCCATGTGAGGACCAGAGCACTTTTTGCGATTTGGCACTAGGTCCCTTTAACTGACAATTGCGCGATCGTGTGAATTTATACCCAAACAAAATTTGCGTCCTTTTTTCCCCACAACTAGAGCTTTCTTTTGGTGGTATTTGATCACCCCTGCATCATTTCTGATCACCGCTATAAACAAAAAAAGAGCGACAATTTAGCAAAAAAAACAATATTTCTTACTTTTTGCTAAAATACATATCCAAAAAAAAAAAACAATATAAAAAAACAAATGTATTCATCGGTTTTGGCCGATTTATATTCTTACTCGTATTTGTGGTAAAAAAACCACAATCAGCATTTATTGATTGGTTTGCGCAAAAGTTGCCGCGTTTACAAACCATGAGAATTAATTTCTGCCGTTTTTACATTTTTTTTTTACTGGTAATGGTGGCGATCTGCAATTTTTATTGGGACTGCGATATTGCAGCAGACATGTTGGACATTTTTGACACTTTTTTGGGACCAATGACATTAATACAGCGATCAGAAATTTAAATACCCAATGATTACTGTATAAATGTCATTGGGAGTGAAGGGGTTAACCTGGGGGGCGCTCTAGGGGTTAACTGTGTTCCCTGGGTGTGTTCTAACTGTGTGGGGGCTGGGCTGGCAGGGGCACCAGAGTTCTAACTGGCCCAGAGTACAGGGATCAGTAGATCTCTGACATGCCGCCTGTCAGAACGGGGGAACCGCCGTGTTTACATTGGCGTTTCCCTGTTCTGGCTCTGTCACGGCTCATCGCGAGTCGCCCGCGGACATCGAGTCTGCCTGACTCGCGGCCCCGCTCAGAGTGTGCACCGCTGGAGACTATAGTGACGACTACGAGCGGCGATTCGCGGGACAGTGCATGCTGTCGCCGCTTATAGTTGTATGCCGGTCGGGAACCGGTTAAAGTCTATCAATAGGCAAAACCTAGTCGGGAAGGGCTTAGGCTCTCTGTTAAGTTTTTATTGCTGTCTGTGTCTCTATAGGATAGATTTATATTTCTACTAGTTACCGTTGTCACCAAGAAAAGAAAATGAGGGTTAATCCAAAATTTCAGAGTTGTCCCCAGAACAAAGGATAAGGGGAAATCCAATGGGCCTGTTCTGTCTAAGGGCCGGTTTACACTGGTCCGACCAGCTCTCCAACCTCGAGAGCAGAAGTCGCATGGCATGTCAAAATCAATGGATCCCTATGAGAGCCATCTTAACTGGTCTGACTTGCATTGGTTCGACTTTTCAAAAGGTTCTTGCACGACTGTGGTCCAACTTGGGTCCGATTTCAGGCCATTGAAACTAACTGAAGTTGCATCCAAGTCAGATCAGCATCTTAACTGATCCAACTTGTGACATGCGACTTGTGCTCAGAGGAATTTTAGCAATGCACAATGTATTGAAAAACAAAAATGGCGTGCCCCCCCCCCCCAAGACCATAACAGACCCTTCGATCTGGTATGGAATTTGGGGGGAAATTCCACGTCAAAATGAAAAAAAAATGGCGTGGGGCCCCCCTAAAATTCATTCAGACCCTTATCCGAGCATGCAGCCTGGCAGGCCAGGAAAGGGGGAGGACAAGCAAGCGCCCCCCCCTCCTCCTGAACCATACCAGGCCACATGACCTCAACATAGGGGAACAAGGGTCTCTTACCCACAACCCTGGGCTGTGGTTGTAGGGGTCTGCGGGCAGGGGGTTATCAGAATCTGGAAGCTCTGTTTAAGGAAAGGGGCCCTCAGTTCCTGCCCCCCCATGTGAATGAGCATGGGGTACATAGTACCCCTACCCATTCACCCAAAAAAAGAGTGTAATGCAATAAGAAAACTTGAGACCGTTTTTGACAAGTCCTTTATTAAAAATTACTAATGTCCTCCAATGTAAATCCAACGTCAATCACAATGTCTTCCTTCGCCCCCCACCGATCCGTTAAAATAAAAAAAACGCTGCTTCTTCTACGCTGATTGCTATTCTGTCAGCTCCGGTGTCTGACAGTTCTTATATAGCTATGAGGCGTGACCATGCAGTTGCAGTGACGTAACTCGGCGACCCTGACCCTTGTGACATCACGGACACATCATGCTTGAGCCCGCTATGTGAATGGGCCATAATCATTCACATAGGGAGGGCGGGATGTGGGGGATTCCGATAAGAACCCCTCAACCACAGCCCAGGGTTGTGGGGAAGAGGCAAGGTGCCCTGCCCCAAAGCACCCATCTTTCCATGCTGAGGGCATGTGGCCTTGTATGGTTCAGGAAGGAGGGGAGCTTGCTCACCTCAAATCTGTCAGTTTGTTTTTTTTTTTGTTCAACCCACTGGTTGAATGAAAAAAAAAAACTGTATGTGTACACCCAGGTTAGCTCCTTGTGCTATTTCTAGAACAGGAAGTAAAAGGGGAATTTCCCCAATGGTACACAGACAGTAAAAAAAGCTGCTGGGCTCATCCTCAATGCGGTAACATTCGGGTTCAGGTAAGTGTTAGGGGGGCTCTGGGGGGGGGGTAGCTGCAACACAGGAGGTTTTCACCTTAAAGTATAGAATGCATTAAGGTGAAAAACCTTGAGACTTTACAACCCCTTTAAATCACAATTTTAAAAAATCTGTGGAATGACTTGAAGGCTGCAGTCCAGAAACGATCACCATCAAATTTAACTGAACTTGAGCAGTTGTGCAAAGAAGAGTGGGCAAATATTGCAAAGTCTAGATGGGAAAAGTTAGTAAAGACATATCCCAATAGACTTAAGGCTGTAATTAAAGCAAAATGTGGTCCAACAAAATACTGACCTAAGGGGGTGATCCTTTTTCCAACTCATTTATTCTGTTTTTGAATTTTTCTTATTTTTTCTGACATGTTGGTATTATCTTTCACTTGGATGTTATAAGTTCCACTGTCTCCATTTCAGGCTGCAAGGCAACAAATTGTGATTATTTTAAAGGGGGTGATTTTTTTCTATACCCACTGTAATTGCAACACACTTATATTGAACCTAGAGCAGTTTGTAAAATGCTAGAATTCTACAACCCATCCCACTCAAGAGGTTGATTTTTTAAGTCAAATAGGCCTGTTCATGTTGCAAGTGAATTTTTCTATCTTAGAGAATGAGACAAAGCTCTGCTAACATCTATCATTCAATCATGTGCAAGCAGAAATACTTTTTTTTTTTTCATTTTCCTCTCACGTGATTAGGTATTATTTGCAAAGTGAATTCCTGTGCAAAGTGAAAATTCTCTTGTAAAGGTATCTGTGAATATACAGTTGTGCTCATAAGTTTACATACTCGGCAGAATTTATGATTTCTTGGCCATTTTTAAGAGAATATGAATGATAACATTTGTATATCCTTTTCCGGTTTTATAAAGTTCAACTATTTTTTCCCGCAGATCCTTTGACAATTATTTTGCTTTCCCCATGACTCAGAATCCAGAAACTTCAGTGCAGCACTGGATGAAAGATGCCAGGGTCTGTCAGGAGTCCAGAAACTCATTGACCTTTTATACACAAACACTAATTACAAGCAAACAGATCACAGGTGAGGATGGTTACATTTAATAGCCATTCAAACCCCTTTTTGTCAACTTGTGTGCATGTTTTATGGCCAAAATCACCAGGGTATGTAAACTTTTGATCAGGGTCATTTGGGTAGTTTCTGTTGTCATTATGATTTAAAAAGAGTAAACACAGTTGATTGATGGTAAATGGCTTCAGCCAAACACTAACCATGAGTGAAAGAAATGTTTTTGTGTTATCATTCATATTCTGAGAAAAATGGCCAAGAAATCATAAATTCTGCTAGGGTATGTAAACTTATGAGCACAACTGTACGTGTTACGACCTGGTCAGAAACCAGCTTGAGCATACTTGAAAATGGTGCAATAGAGCTTCAAACTGTTCCAACTGAAAACTCATTAAAGATACCGGAACCCAACATATCTCAAATGTCAATGAGCAGCATGGTTTTATGGAGTAAGGCAGGGTTTAATCCGCCACTTGTCTTTACTTCTTTTTAAGGCAAAAGCAGAAAGATATCTCTTACAACCATGACCAAGACAACCCAAGACCTTTTCCGAAATCTGAGCTACTTGTGTCACCTGCCTATGCGTTTTACATATATTCTATCAACTAAAGGGAGATTGTATAGTATTACTATGCTGTGTAAATGCTAATCTGCACAGGTTAAAAAGAAAAGAAAGCTTAGGTAATCTTGTGGTCCTGTTGGGTCTCATAACAGCTGATGATAGGTGCACATTCTACTATCAGTGTAAAGATTCCCTTGGCTGGAAATAACCTGCACTAACATGCTGACAACTAGAGTTGCCAACTATCGCTTATTAGCAGGAACATCCATTAATCATATTAAAATCATGTCCTATTCTTCACCCTTCTTAAAGCCGAAATCCTCAACTAATTAAAGTCTTTGTGGGAATCCTGGATAGGGTTGCCAATATTTAATGTTTCTTTCTCTCTTACTCTATGAGGTTATAGCTCAGTATACTGGAACCAAGTCCTGAATAATGAGACACTAATAAGAACTGATTACATAGTTGAAGGGGAGGCTCTGATATAAATAGTCCATACCCTTACCACAATTACTGACAGAGCCATCCAGATTTTGCAATCATTTAAATTTTGTGTCCTCATATTCTCATTTTCTACTTGTCTGCTGAAAGATCACTTATTATTCAAAGAGTTTCTAAAGTTCTGATCTGAGATATTGGTTTTCTCTCTTACAAAATAATAGATGTTTATGTATTTTTTACGTGTATCTTATATATAATGTATAACTATATACCTTTTATTTTGTACAATTTTTGCAAGATAAATAGTAAAATTATATTTTATCCACCCTGTCAACCCAAACAGAAAGATTGTCCACCTACACAATACGGAAAAGAGGGTTATAGAAGAGTAAAAGCCTCCTCTATTGTCAGTTATTCAGTTTTGCTTTGTTTCTTTTAGCTTTCTATCCTGGGGACCCCTGAGCAAAAAAAGGACTTACAGCAGGTCTGAGGAACCTTACTCTGAATAGTTTCTGAATGGCTTTTCTGGTGGAGGAATATTGACAGAGTTCCATTTGTAAAACCTCTGACCACAGTCTTCACCGCCCTTACCTAATACAATTGGTCAGGTTAATGTGAATACAAATGTACCCTGTTCATTCATAATTGACTGACCTTGATGTACACCCATTCCAAGAACATTTTTGGGTAACTCTGATACCAAAACATTTGTACAAAATCCTATTCCCTTGCCAAAAGCTAATTTCACCCATGTCCTGACTGCTAGAATGGTTTGCCCAGCCAAACCTTCTGCATGAATCACTTCTGCTTTGTGATAAATAGGATTTCCTTTCAAAAATGTGGCTTCTGCTCCAATATCCAATAAAGCTATCCCATGTGTAGGAGAAGGTGGCTTTCCCCACCTTACTTATACAGGGGCACAAGTCAGCTAACAAAGCGTATCTGGTAAGGGCTGTGAAGACTGTTGTCAGAGGTCATACATAACAGACCCCGGTCACCATTCATCCCTCAAAAAAGCCAGTCTATCTCTAGTAGTACAGGATTCCAGGAGGCAACCAACACATTTGGGAGACAATTCAAGAACTATTGAGAGTAGGGATCCTTAGATCTACTGTAAGTCCTTTCTTGGCTTCAGTGTTCCTAGAATAGTAACCTAAAAGAGACAAAGCAAAACACTAATATGGTTAGTTATTTTTTAATGGTACTGTAAGGCAGGTCCAAGAAAGACTTAAGTTCCTTTTAGGTGTCTAGTTTTTATGACGTTTCAACCCCATGGTAATTCTAAATTTTGTTTGTTGGTCAAGAAATCAGGACTGTGTTTTGTACAGCAGAACCAGGGATTAAGGTTCTGCCTTCTAACCCTCAATACTGCCAGGATTCATTTATATTGGTGTCTTCCCTTCCATTTCTATGAAAACTGTGGTGCTATGCAAAGAGGAAGATTACAAATCCCATAACTGCAACCAGACAACTTCCCTCAATTTTACACAGTCCAGAAAAGGGTCTTGAAAGTCTCTTTTTAAAGAGACTCTGCTAATTAAAACATTTCAAAAAACGGTAGGTGGGTTATTCATTTCTACCAGGTCATTGATGCCTCCTAGAGACCTAAGTTTAGTATTTTCCACTGTTAGCCAAATTTCCTTCCAACCAATTTTAAGCAATAAATGCTGCATTTTTAGACTTTGAGGTGTATCTCAAGCTTAAAAATGATACTGCATGAACACATCTGTTTATTACACTAACGTTTCGGACATACTGCTGCTTGTGTCACATCAGTCCCATTTATATGTTACTCTGAATGGATGGAAGCAGATCCCTTTTGCCATGGTCAGCTTGTGTGCCTGAATATGCTGATCAGAGCTACAGAACACCATGCCAACCCCGCAAAATATGCCTGTACTCCTGTAGTTAGATTTGCCAACATGTCCCCTGACCAGCCCCCCTCTGCTTGAGTGACAGCAGGGAAACCCTTCTGGAACACAGCATACACAGATGGATGTAGCGCTACCCCCGCAGGAGCTGCTTAAGTATGGTCAGTCCCGTACTTTGCCTCTCAACCCCAAGAATAGCCTCAGCCCCTCTGGCACACTTGGCAGTAGTGTAAGTGCAAGGACCAATGAAACCACACACACTATGATAAAACACAGAAATTATCTTTACTGCAATATTTCTGTGCAAAAGTAACAGACTGTAACAGTTTATAATGTATATTCAAGTAATCCACTGGAGAGCAATAACTGAGATTAAGAGCAATATAGCTCAATACAATATTCAGGCTGCTTTCAGGGGATTCCAAACCTGAGAATGACCCCAATAGCAGAGGTACACTTAAATGGCAAACAAATCACAATATGACACTTTATATTGGATTGGTTACCTCTACTCAAATTTGGCTTTATGAGTTCAGGCAGGAGGAGAGCAGAAGACTGACCCTCTTTATGTCAGACCTCTCTCTTCTGTCTCCTGACACCACAGGCCCAACTACAAACACTGTACGCAGTTCAATGTTCAATTAATTAACCCTCAAGGCAAACAATCCCGCACACCCACTACATATACAGAGCCCTGAACATGTGTGTACGTGCCCATATGACACCAGTAACTTCAGTCTCTTGGAAGGAAGATGAGGTCTTGGATCTTCAGCTAGCCACTCTTGTTGGTGCACCTAAACTCCTGAATAGCAGGGCCAAACAACACAACTGGCCTGGATTATCAAGAAAAGAAAGCAGGATCTTCCTCAGCAAGGTGAAAAGACAATGGTGTCTGTATACAGTGTCTCTGTATCTGGGTGGCCTGGTGTCCTGTAGCACTACAATTATCAGCAAGGTGACTAAAAGCAATGATGTCTGAATACAGTGTCCATAAAGCTAAATGGGCAAAGTGAAACAAATCTGTCTGTGTGCAGTGTCCTTGTTTCCTGCAAATGGGCAATGCCCCCTTACAAAATCCAGCGGTCAGGCCCAAACAAACGTCCTGGAAACAGGCAGGCTCTTCTGGTGAGCCGACGGGTCACCTCGTACTGGAACACTTCTCACCGTTAATGCAGATGCACCTGGATATGTACCTGGGATCCCCCTCTCTCAGGCTGCATGTCCCTGACCGGCTGTGAACAGCTGGAACGATGTGGTGAACTGACCTGGGAGACATCATATTTTCCTTGAGTCCAGTATCTTCCCTTGTCTCGTGTTAACTCAATTCCCTCAGGCAAACAAGATGGAGTCCTTGGATTCTTTTCTCCTAGAGCATGCTGGCTCTTGTAGTTTTATACAGTTCAATCTGAATGTGAAACTTAAGTCCTGGGAGTACAATTCCCTGTATGCATTGCTCCCTGGTGGTAAACAATCTGCTGGCAGGGTGTGATGACACAGAGGGGTTGATTTACTAAAGCTGAAGAGTGCAAAAACCGGTGCAGCTGTGCATGGTAGCCAATCATCTTCTAACCTCAGGCTGTTCAATCAAGCTTTGACGATAAAACCTTGAAGCTGATTGGTTTCTGTGTGGAGCTGCACCAAATTTTGCACTTTCAAGCTTTAGTAAATCAACCCCAGAGTCTTAGCTGGCACTAGAGGGAAACAGTGTCACTGCAACAATGTTGCAGAGTGTCTTCTGGTACTGCAGGTAAGATAACCAGCTCCCTGCTACATCGGGAACATATGTCTGGTGTGATTTGGCAGCCTACTTTGTGACAATAAAGATATGCTCTCCAAATGTAGAAAACAGATGAGAAGGGAAGTCGTGCAGTCACATTACTCCACAATAAAACAACTCAAATTAGGTATTTAGGCTTTTTTTTATATAAAAACTGAAAATAGTTTCCTTCCTCTTTATGGCAATGAAAAGATACATTTCCATTGCCTTGCCTCCCCAGAGTCGTGTTAAATTGTATCTAAGCCTAACAACAAAAATGTAAAATATTTCAGTTTACCAGTTCTTAGTGGCTGAATTTTTTTTCTGTTTTATGAGGCTTTTTTCTCATTATTTTCACCTGATAATCCAGCAAATAACACACGTCCTGGCCCTTCAAGACTATGCTGCTTCCTCCATTGTATCTGTGGGGGCAGCCACAGTTGTCACACAGGTGAGATCTACCTTTCTTCATCTCAGTTAAATGGCATATCGAAAGATAACATTCTTTATGCTTTTCTTTAAGCTCATGGGAAGTGGCAAAGATGCTGCACTGGTGGCAAGATCAACAAGTATCTTCTGTACTTGTTAAAAATGTCCTTAGCCTGAAAAGTAAAAACTAATGCAGCCAAGGACTGGTAAGCTGCAATATAATACATTTTTGTTTGGGGGTTAAATACTCTTTAATCAGCTCTATCAATTAAAGTGCCATTACAATCCTTTGATTTTGGGAAGCTGAAGACGAATTCTAGCCTAATGGCCCCTACACATGATCCGAAAATCGGACGAAAAATACCGCATACGATGCGATCGTACGATGATCGGATCGTTAGTACACAGCTTACGAGAGCCGATCATGACAGTTCATCAGATAATATTCGATCGGACAAGCATGAAAATTTTGATCGCATGGTGCCCGATCGTACGATTTTCGTTTAATACAGTTGTCGTCTGACAATACAATACAAATACACTACAACACATGACATCACTTCCGATTTTTTATTCTGTCCTACGAGAATATTCGTGACTTTAGTACACTCTTCCGATTCGATCTGAGATTAGCATGCAAAAATAAACGGACGATCTGTCGTCCGATTTTTGGATCGTGTGTACGGGGCATAGGGGATGAAAGCAGTCAACTTGTGAAGAACAGGTGCCGAAAATAAAGACCAAAGCTGGCAGGCTGGCTACTATTCTCTTTGGCCAGATTACCTATCCACCTCAGAGCATGGGTAGGGTGTAGGAAATTTTAGGAGACTTGTAACCTCTACAGGGTATAAATGTTTTTTTTTTTCATTAAGACCGAGGTACCTAGTTACTTATTTACAGTATTTTTTATCACAGAGATTGGGCTGTGGCTTCATTATAACACGTTATGGGAGAGCGCTGATAGTGTGAAACAGCTGATCAGCTGCAGTCTGGCTTTTCTCTGAAGACGTTCCTTGGAATAAAATGCATTAGGGTGGAGCACCGCAGTGACATCATTAAGCCTCATACACACGGGACGACGATCGTACGTATGTTGGCTGTTGTTTCTAGCATACTGACTGCACTACACGATCGTACGACCAAAGAAAGAACGTTCAGGCGCATGTAATTAGCATCCGGCCGTTTCTGACTTCTGAGCATGCGTGTTTTGCACAATACAACTTGTACCAACTTCTCTGTACACACGATACAATGGTCGTATGACCGCTTGTTGGTACGACCAAGTTTTCTAGTTTGCTCATACAACTCCTGTTGTACGACCGTCGTATGTCGGCTGTTCTAATCACGCGTACGAATGATTGATTTCGCATACAACGGTGATTCGTACGACCTGTTGTATACGATCGTCGTCCCGTGTGTACGAGGCTTTACACTGGCTCACACAGGCGGTGGTGGCTTGTGTTTTGATGCTGTGACTTTATTCC
This sequence comes from Glandirana rugosa, assembly GCA_018402905.1. Taxonomy (NCBI): domain Eukaryota; kingdom Metazoa; phylum Chordata; class Amphibia; order Anura; family Ranidae; genus Glandirana; species Glandirana rugosa. The sequence continues at coordinate 513,013 of BLSH010246063.1, read as the reverse complement.
TTGTTAGTAAATATTTTAGCCTGTTTTATAATAAATTAACTTGTACACCATGTGGATTCTCCTTCTTCCTTCCTGCATATGAGACTATCTTGAGATTGTATATTCACATGTGAGCAATTCAAAAGCCTTATATCCATTTGTGAGCATTTGTGGACACACAGGGGAGAGAGCCATCCATCCATCTGTGAGCAGTATAAGCCATATGCTAATTTCTTCTGATGTTTATGAGATTTGCTCCTAGTATGTGTGGTCGGTCATGAGTGGCACAATTGGAGAGCCATCCATATAGTCATGGGCAGGGGCGTGACAATAGGGGCTGTAGGGGTTGCAATTGCAACTGGGCCCCATGGTGCAGGGGGCCCGTGTGCCTCACTTGTACACCTGAATAGGAGAGAGGGCAGGGGTGGCATTTAGAGGACCCAATCTCCTCCATTTTCCTCTATCCGGTTTACTTGTCTTCTGCTGTTCCCAGGGTCCCCTGTGTGCTTCACTGGTCACCCCACAGAGCTGCTGTTTTCCCCCCTCCTCTCTCCTGCCAGCTGCTGTAGAAGATGTGTCATGATGGAGAGATGGGAACGGGTTGGTAAATTTGTCATTTACTGGCTCCTTCCTTTTCTGAATGAACAGAGTCAGTGATTGGTACCAATTGGTTCATTCATAACTGAAGCATAGTAAACTGTTTTTTACTATACTTCCATTTCTGAATGAATGGGAGGCTCGGTGCACAGCTATTCCTGTCCATTCATTCTGTGCTGAGGCTACACAGATGGAAATTGAGAGCTGAGGTTTGTTTAGACCCCTGATATCTCATCAAACCCCCCCCCCCCCCAACAGAGCTCCTAAAAAAATGTAAAAATAAAATTGTAAAATAAATAAAATGAAATGAAAAAAAAAATAAAATTAAAATAAAAAACTGACACCAGCGAGGGAACTATCTGGATTGCAAAGGTTGCAATTGTATGTTAGGTCTATCAAGGGAGTGACCACAATCAAAAA
>BLSH010246063.1:460254-475866 GCA_018402905.1 Glandirana rugosa | reverse complement strand
CTTATAACTGATATACTACATATGATACTTTTATAACAAGATAAATATTTTATTTAACAAAATGGTATAGGTAGGTCATAGAAAGAGAGTGTGAGCGCACAGTAAATTTCAGGGTTAGGGGAGGGTCAATCGAAAAAAATCGAAAGAAAAATCAGGTGTTATTCTAGCAAGACATTACGTCCTACTCTAGACGTTAGACAGGGATTTGCGTCATCATCATCATTAGAGATGGATCAGGTGTTAGTCTAGTCCTACTCTACAATAATAATCACAACTCGCTTGGGCCTGACATTGCAAGCCCAGGCATGGCTTGAAAGCCCACAGGCACCATTTTTGAAATGTCCGGGTCCGGGTCCGTGCCACGGACACCCGAAAGTTCGGTACGGACCCGAACGTTACAGTCCGGGTTCGCTCAACACTAATAATAACATCTCATCCTGATCTGATTGTGGACTAGGTAGAGATTACTACTACTACTGCGTTTAGGGACAGATTGCAGATCTCATCCTGCATTACAGAACGATCTTATTGTGGACTAAAAAGAAAGCTAAAAAAAGCTAACTGGGAGGGGATTGGGACTTTAAATGACACGCGAGTGTGAGAGAAAGATACTGGATGGATATGGTAAAACAATTTATTTTATAAATAGAACAATATTTTCATAGTATACATCATATAGTCAATATTCAAATAGGTCAGTACAGACCCAATATATAATATGTGTACATGGATACAAAGATACAAAGCATACATTTGATGGTATACAAAAAATTGCCCCCATCCATCACATTGATGTGGTTATGTAAAATATTCCATTATCGATAAACCTGCATTTGTCCATGACCTCCAAGTACCCCCACAGGGGGTTGGTCTAGAAGACCTTGTAAAAAATTGTCTTAGGTACAGTGTTTGACGGCAGCTGGTGACTCTACGCACATTTTGTGACTGAATGTCACTCATCAGGAGCAGGCTCGTCACTTGTCTAAGGTAAAGAAAAAAATCATATAGATATATTGGGAAAAATCACCATGCGGGAGGAAACGATAATCCTCCATAATAAAAATTCCCAAGAAAACGAACCTGTTGTATCCATGGACCGTACACACGCAGGCAGGGAGGGGGGAAGCCAACAAGGGGCATCCACAAACGGGAGCTGAGGCGGGATGCATGGCAGCAAGATCCCCCCAGGCAAGCCGACATGCAGGCACGGGCGTCTCCAGAGGGAATGTGTGTCTGGTGAAGGAATGGATAGTGATATAAGACTGAGTGGAAGATAATTGTGAGCAGGTGCATCATGAGGGACTGAGGAACCGTGGTTGGAAAAAAAAAAAAAAAGGGCAAAAGGGACGGTGGGGGTTATGAATAATGGTAAAAACTAGTGATGTGTGTAGATGCTAATATAGGTGACCATACCTAAAAAAGTGGAGACAGCATGATTGAGTGCATGGTGCATGGCTAAAATGATTGAGAATAATCCAGGAGACGCCAGGTGCTGCAAGAGGCACGCCTGATAAGGGCCCAGCCGCCAATAGGCCCGCCAACGTCACGCGGGGGCAAAAGGGGGATGGGAGGAAGCCCGACGGGGGGCTGTACTCCAAAGCGCCCGTGAGCGTGTGTACCCGATCAGCGTCAAGCATCAAGAGATGCCGCACGCATGGCCGGGTGGCATGACGTCGACGCACAGCGGGGAAACTCGCCCCTCCCATGGGACGTGGGAGCGGGGGAGGAGGGAATCCACGGTGTGCATCGCAGCTCCCGGCGTGGTGAACCAGGCCAACCCCCTCCCCCCCAACCCAGGGGAGGCCGGACCAGGGAGGCAAAGGCTGGGAGTACCAACATTGAGGGAAAAAAAAAAACCATTAGGCCAACGTAGCTAAACGTAGAGGGAATTAATGGTTAAGACATAGTAAGATAGAACCCAGGAGGTCAAATGAGAACCTGCACTGTGGCAGATAGTAAAGATACATTATAACACATTCTCACAAACGTGTGTCCATCCCTGATTAATACTGACATAAAAGGCAGGGGGCAAAAATTGGGACTTTAAATGAAGGCTTGGCTGGGTAGAGGCACAATCTTCCATCCCTATAATTGGAATAAAACGAAAGCAAAAAACAGCTAACTGGAAGTTAAAGTCCCAATCCCCTTCCAGTTAGCTTTTTTTTAGCTTTCTTTTTATTCCAATATGGCTTCTCTGCGGCTGATATAAGGATTTTCCACACAATTTGAAGATGATTTTAAAACACTAATATGGCTTCTCTGCGGCTGATATAATGATTTTCCACACAATTTGATTATGATTTTAAAATATTAATATGGCTTCTCTGTGGCTGATATAAGGATTTTCCACACAATTTGAAGATGATTTTAAAACACTAATATGGCTTCTCTGCAATCTGATATAAGGATTTTCCACACAATTTGAAGATGATTTTAAAACACTAATATGGCTTCTCTGCGGCTGATATAAGGATTTTCCACACAATTTGACGACGATTTTAGAACACTGATCTTTCCCTTAAAGCAACAGCTGGAGGCTTTCCCTGTACAACTTGGAGATGATTTTAGAATCTAAAATCATCTCCTAGTTCTATAGGGAGAGGTTCCTAGGGACAGATTATTGTTTCTTGCACAAAATTAAAAAGTGCATCTACATTGCTGAACAAAAAATTCCAAAAATAAAAAAAAAAACAGTGTTGGCTACCTCCTCCTCCTCCACCACCGCCACTTTCACCGCCTCCTCAACCTCTAACTCCACATCCACCTCCATTTTTGATTTTTTTTTTATGTGATTTTAGCTTAAAAATTATTTTATGTTATTTCCCTATCCCCATTTCTTTGTAGGGCACTTGTCCGACCCTTACCCCCATTTTCCTTCCTTTTGCAGACCTCTAGGACTTTCCAGAACTTTGTTACAGCCATTTTTGTGCCTAAAAGTTCGGGTCCCCATTGATTTCAATGGGGTTCGGGGTCCGTGTCAAAGTTCGGGTCCAGTCCGGACCCGAACCTGGACTTTGTCCCGAAGTTTGGCCGAACCAGCAGAACCCGAACTTCCAGAGGTTCGATCAACTCTACTAGTAAACTCTTTTTACTATACTTCCGTTTCTGAATGAATGGGAGGCTCGGTACTCAACTATTCCTGTCCATTCATTCTGTGCAGTTGAGGCTACACAGATAGAAATTGAGGGCTGAGGTTTGTTTAGTCCCCTGATATCTCATCAAAGCCCACCAACAGAGCTCCTAAGAAAATTGTAAAAATAAAATTGTAAAAGAAATAATGAAATGGTAAAAAAATAAAAATAAAATAAAAATCAAAAACTACTGACACCAGTGAGGGAACTATCATGATTGCATTTCCCCACCATGGGGAGGCCCGAAGATGGCAGAAAGGGGGCCCGCTGCAGAACTTGTGAAAGGGTCCCCCTGGAGGACTGTAATAAATGGACCCGCGATGGGAGTAAAGGGTCCCAGGATCAGTGGGAAGAGGGAAGGAGGGAAGGGCACTGGCCAGGGGTCAGGGGGCCCTTCATAATTTCTTGCACTCTGGCCCTGAAGGTTCTAGTTACGCCTCTACTGGAAATGACTAAACATTTGAAAAAGTCAGGCAGAGTTAATCAGTTTTTTTTCTTGTTCAACCCAGCAGGGTTTAACTGAGGAGCTTGCTGTACTAACTATCCAAAGTTAGTACAGCGATCTCCCCGCTGACCTATTGTGTTCGGACCTATTGTGTCATTTCCATGCCAGTCATCTTTTGCAGACATTGGCTGAGAGCACTCATCTGATGCAAACAGCGGATGTTTATCTGGCATGCCCTATCAACAGCAGCCGGACATTCGGCCAGCTTCTGTCAACAGGGTCGAACATTGGCTGGTTTCTGTTGAACCAGCTGATACCGATCGATATTCGGCCCATGTGTACCAGGCTTTAAAGTCTCAAAACAAAAATGCAATATATTACAGCTTACCAATCATTAGGATCTTTTTTTAGGCTTTTAAACTTGATTTTCACCTGGTGGTCTGGCCAGTAAGTCTGTTATTTCTCAACTTCCTTTAAAGGCATTGTATACCTTTAAACTGTTTTTGTATGAGGTATAACTGTAGCTATATCCCTGCGTCATTTGTTTGCCTTACCTTGTGATGATCAGTGGTGGCTGTTTATTTTTTTCTTTGGGGGGGGGGCGGCAAACAACCACCCCCGAGCGGCTGCTGGACGCACCCCCCCCCCCGCTGTTTGCCAGTTGGTTCGGCACTTACCTCATCTAGGCGGGTGGTGGGCAGCATGAAGTGGCTCAGTGTCCTCTCCTCCATCGGCGGCTTCCAGCGCACTGCTCTTCCCCTCCTCTTAGGTGTCCAATAGATTGTCTGTTATTTCAGCCACTCGGGGGGACCAATACTAGCTCATTATGAAATACTTACCTTGGAACAAAGCTGTTGCTGCGGTCCCTGAACACTGCTGTGACCGGCGACATGCTTCTTCTGGGTTTGGCGGCCACGGCCAATCACAGCACGGGCTCCCGCACTGTGATTGGCCGGAGCTGCGCTGACATCACGCTTACTCATGCAGTTGGACTGTTTCTTCACTGCGCATGTGCCGATGACGTCGGCACATGTGGATACAGTAAATATCTCTTAAACAGTGCAAGTTTAGGAGATATTCACGGAACCTACAGGTAAGCCTTATTATAGGCTTACCTGTAGGTTAAAGTGGTTGTAAAGGGTTTACAATCACTTTAAGTGGGCATCCCATAACCTCCCATCCCTATCCAAGTTCTAACACTCTAATAAAGGGTGCAGGGTCGAGGATCCCACTTCATCTGCGGCTCCTTAGTACAGTGATGTCCTCCCAGAATCGCACTCTCGCGCACCCCCTGGGACACACACCCAGGAATATCTGTGACCTTCATGGATTGCGGTAATGGCCGATTGCAGCGCCCTTTACCACGTGATCGCTCCACCAAAGGACGGAGCGATCACATTTAAACAAGCCAGCGAATGTCCGGCTTGTCTCTCCCCTCTCTGCACCGATCGGTGCAGTGTGAGGGGAGAGGTTAGATGCAGCAGCGCTGTGGGCAGGATCTGAAGTGCTCACAGTGCTGCTCTGTGACAGTCTGCATTCCCCATCCATCCATCCATGCTCAGTCATTCATCCTCATCCATGCTCATCCATCCAGCCATGTTCAGTCAGCCATCCATCCATCATCCCCATGCATTCAGCCATCCATCCGTCATCCCCATCCATTCAGCCATCCATCTGTCATTACCATCCGTTCAGCAATCCATCGGTCAACCCCATCCATGCTCAGTCATCCCAGTCCGTGCTCAGCCATTTCATCCGTGCTCAGTCATCCCCATCCATGCTCAGTCATCCACATCCATGCTTAGCCATCCCCATCCGTGCTCAGCCATCCCCTTCCGTGCTCAGTCATCCCCATCCATGCTCAGTCATCCCCATCCATGCTCAGTCATACCCACCCCTGCTCAGTCATCCCCACCCCTTCTCAGTCATCCCCATCCATGCTCAGCCATTCTATCTGTGCTCAATCATCCCCATACATGCTCAGTCATCCCCATACATGCTCAAGCCATCCCCATGCATGCTCAGTCACCCCCATCCATGCTCGGTCATCCCCATCTGAGCTCAGCCATCCCATCCGTGCTCAGTCATCCCCATCCATGCTAAGTGGGTGTTTCCATTGTCCTGGTGCTCCAGGACCTTTAAAAGTGCAAGAGGTAGTCAGGAAATTAGATGTGTAATTTATGTCCCTAGAACTCCTGATGGTGCTCCCTACATGTTGGGCCTCTGTATGTGGCCAAGCTGAGTAAGAGTTTCACACATGTGGCATCGCCATACTCAGGAGGAGTAGTAGAATGTATTTAGGGGCTTAATTTGTGGTATGCATATGCTCTGTGTGAGAAATAACCTGTTCATATGATATTTTTGTGAAAAAAAAATCTTTTGCCAAAGATATGTAGCAGTATAAATGTTGACCAAAATGTATGAAGAAAAATTACTAATTTGCAAAATTTTATAACAGAAACAAAGAAAAATGCATTTTTTTACAGAATTTTGGTCTTTTTTCATTTATAGCGCAAAAAAATATGAAAACCCAGTGGTGATTAAATACCACCAAAAGATAGCTCTATTTGAGTAAAAAAAAGGGCAAAAAATTAATTTGGGTGTAGTGTAGCATGACTGAGTAATTGTCATTTAAAGTGTGAGAAACTTGAAACTTGGTCAGGTTTTTAAGGGGGTTTGTGCCCAGTGGTCAAGTGGTTAAATAGGACACAGTAGAGGAAGCACACAATGTTGACAAAACCAATGGTATTTATACAAAAATATTGTATTTAAGAGAAACTCTAATTTGACCAGACTATAAGAATCACTTACAAAAATGAAAACACCAATGAATAACTTGATATCTTATTTGTAGCCTAAGGAGTTAACTGCTGTACATGGGAGTGGGGCACAGGAGAGCAGAGGAGTGACTACTGAACGTCAAACCACTCTCTACTATGCACTTCCTTGACAGTGAATAAACACGTGAACATATATATTCAGATATAAACCAGTGACCTGAAGGCCAACTAGTATAAATCAACTGCTAAACAGGTACAACTCAATTGACCATAGATAAATCAGTAAAACTCAATTGACTGTAGATAAACTAGTACTGTATAACTCAATATGTCACATAAATTCAACCTCCTCTAGAGTGGAGAGTTCTTAGGTGAATTCAGTATGCTACATTTGAACAAGTATCCGATCCCTACTAAATTGGGGGAAACAGATGAAAACTGTAGTAAATTAGTTGAGCAAATGTTCAGTAGATCTTCAGCCGGCTCTTTAGTTTAAATGGTATATACACACAAAGTGACTGTAGCTGCAGCAAACGGGTTTTCAGGTAGTGCACTGAAGTGATGTTAAACACTCTTACTGCAGTAAGGCAAAAGGAGTTCATAGTGATAACTGACTTTGTGATAGAACAGCTGACAGCAATCCAGTAAAGAGTTTAAATGATTGCACTCCAGCTTTTCCTTCTGTGTGTTAATGCTTGAACCTTTGCTAGCAATAAGTATGTAGAATCTGACTACATGTGCACAGTTGCTGTAATGATGGGCCTCAGCCCGCTCACCCAATAGGAACAATGGATGCAGAAATCCGCTGGATGATAAATCCGCTGCTTTGGATGATGATGATGACAAGGATGGAGATGATGATGATGACATTCCAGCCCCCTGACTCCTGGAATCGGCTTTCACCATCACTCTCCCTGCAGTTCTCCCAGATCGATCGCTTTAGCTGCATGCAGGTAACAGGAATAGGCTCGCTTGATGCAGGGCAGGTCTCCCAGATTACCCGCTGAAGTGCTGCACAATGGCTAACTGCTAAGTCTGTGGAAGTAGGCCACAACTCAGCTAACAGTACACACAGGGTCTTGCTTGATCGATCACCGCCATCCAGAGGGACTGTATTAGGCCACAACCTCTGCTTAAATAGACTATCCCACGAGGCACTGCATCTCCCAGGAGCCTTTTTTTTGCAGCACAGTCTGATGGGAAAAAGTTCTCCTGCAGCACAGTCTAATGGCAAATCCTGAAAACAAACTACTACCCAGAGTGCATCACTTTCTCTGAAAAAAAAGTGACACACAGAGTCCTACAGGTTACTAGGCATGGTAGGTGTAGTTCAAGGTGGAATGATTGGGCACCTGTCAGGGAACTCCTATTGGAAACCTGCCCAGATGTCTATTCCTTTGTGCATGCACACGTGGGAGCGCACGCAGCAGGTGCCATTTAAAGCGGACTGCACCATGCAGCTGGTGCTGTCCGTTCTACAGCGTGTCCATTTTCCTGAGTTACCTGATTACCTGTATTTGCTTCCTGTGACCTGACGACTCTTCAGCCTGCACCTTTTGCACCATATTGCCAGCCAGTTGCCGACCCAGCCTGTACCACCACTCTACCAGTCTCCATGAGCTTACCATCAGTGAATCAGTCCAGCCCTCGTGCCATCCTGCACTCCCGAACTCACTGTCCTCACTACCAGGGCTTCCCAAATCAGGGTTGTAAGAGTGGTTGCTCCCTGCATAAGACAGACTCCTCCGCCAGGTGCGTGACAGTAATGGACAGGCATGTCCGAGTCTGCGCAGGGAGCACCCTCCCCTATGGAGCAACTATGTGCCCATCTTGCTGGCCTCGCCCAGGCATTTAAGAATCTTCAAGAGGGTTATACCCGGCTGGAAGAGCGGGTACAAGAGCTTTCTACACCAGCTGTTCCCGGGGCCAGTCCGCAGCCCGCACCATTGTGGTCCTTCCTTCGGAGCCCAAGGTCCCCATACCGGATACATTTTCAGGGGATCGCAGTAAATTGCGAGCCTTCCACAATTCATGCAAACTTTATTTTGGCCTACAACCTCGCACCTTCTCTCTGGAAGCCATGAAGGTGGGACTCGTGATCTCCCTGCTGCAAGGCGAACCCCAGTCCTGGGCTCATCGACTATGGGAACAGAGAGCACCGGAAGTCTCCACTTTTGCTCTGTTCTTCCAAGCGATGGCACGGCTATACGAAGACCCCCACCAGGCCACTATCGCTGAAGTAGCTTTACATGCACTGGAGTGCAGACACGGCCTGGAACGATGCCGCACTTTGTTATTAGTTGCGCCTGGGCCTGTCAGAACCCCTAAAAGACGAGCTTTCCCGTGTGGGGGTACCCCAAACTCTGGATGCTCTCATCAATCTGGCAATCCAGATCGACCGGCGTCTCAGGGAACGCAGAGCCGAAAAATCCACTGGGCCCTCACGACTCATTTGGATGCTGCCTCGTGTCCCCAGCTACCCAAGTCTGGCTCCCTTTGCTACAGCAGGCTCCTCCTCTCCACCAGATCATCCTGAGCCAATGCAGATTGGGCTTCTCCGCCCTTCTCTCACCCCTGAAAAGAGACAGCGAAGACGGATTCACAACTTATGTTTCTACTGTGGGACGCAGTAAGGTCTTGCCCCGCCATGCTCGGTAAGTGTCCTCCAGCTACCGTAAGTGAAGTGTCTGCCACGCCGAGTAACCCCTCTAATCTTGTTCTCTCCCTCTCTCTGCAGCTTCCCGGGGGGACTATCCTGGTCCCGGCAATTATTGATTCCGGAGCATGCAGTTGCTTTATGGATCAAGCATTTGCAGCGCTACACCAGATTCCTCTTCAACCCAAGGCTCACAAGATGGTCATCCGCCTGGCCAATGGCTCCACCATTAAATAAGGCATGGTCACCCATGAGACTCTTCCTTTACACGCTGAAATGGTGGATGGCCACCAGGAACTACTTCTCTTGGATGCTATCGCATCCCCTCTCTTCCCCATCATCCTAGGCCTACTCTGGCTTCGGGCACACCTCCCCGGCATCGACTGGGCCATCAGGGATATCGAATTCAAGTCCACCTATTTTCACCCCCACTGTCTGAAACAGACTGAGGAGGCAGCCCCTTAATCTACCACAGTTTTCTGGACATTTTCAGCAAGAAGGGTGCTAAAAGACTACCACCTCACAGACCCTATGACTGCCCTATTGAGCTCTTATCTGGGGCAGAAGTACCTTTTGGCAGGATCTACCCGCTGTCTGAACCTGAGCTGGAGGCCCTCAAGGCATAGCTGGACGATAATCTCAAAAAGGGTTACATCCAGCCTTCCACATCCCCTGCGGGGGCTGGAATATTCTTCGTAGAGAAGAAGGATCACTCCTTGTGGCCCTGCATCGACTACTGGGAACTTAACCGAATTACGGTCGAAAACTGATATCCCTTGCCTCTAGTTCTCAAACTGTTTCAAAGATTGGAGTCCACCACCATCTTCACCAAACTTGACCTCCACGGGGAGTATAACCTCGTCCACATTAGAGAAGGCGACGAGTGGAAGATCGCCTTCCGCACCCTTTTCAGGCATTACGAATATTTAGTCATGCCCTTCAGACTCTGTAACACCCTGGCAACCTTCCAGCACTTTGTGAATGATGTGTTCCGAGACTATCTAGACCAGTTTGTGATCATCTACCTGGATGACATCCTGATCTTTTCTTCCTCCCTGAAGGAGCACCGCGAGCATGTCACAAACGTTTTGAGCCGCCTCTGGCAGCATGGACTATATGCCAAGGCAGAGAAATGTGCTTTTGAGCAACCCAGCATCCAATTCCTCCATCTAGTCATTTCAGTTACTGGTATAAACATGGATCCGCGGAAGGTCTCTACCATTTTGGACTGGCCGGCACCAACAAACAGGAAAGGGGTCCAACGTTTTGCGGGCTTTGCCAACTTTTATAGGAAGTTCATTAAGGGGTTCTCTGCCATCATAAACCCAATCACGCAGTTGACAAAGCAGAACTCCCGATTCCATTGGTCCCCCGGGGCCCAGGCGGCCTTTCAGACTTTGAAGAAGCTCTTCACATCAGCACACATCTTGAAATATCCTGACCCAGTCTTGCCCTACATCCTGGAGGTGGATGCTTCAGAAAACGCTGTATGAGCTGTTCTCTCCCAGAGGCAAGGTTCCAAGGCCTTGCTCCACATCGAAACATTTTTCTCCTGCAAGTTATCTGCACCAGAGAAAAATTACAACGTGGGTTGCTTGAGGGGGCCACGCAACACATTTTGATATACACGGACCATAAGAACCTTTTTGAGAACAGCCAAGAGACTGAAGGCCCACCAGGCCCAGTAGGCACTCTTTTTCTCAAGATTCCTTTTCTATCTAAGTTACAGGCCTGGGTCGAAGAATGTAAAACCGGACGCCCTTTCCCTTATGTTCTGCAAGCCTATATACAATTCTTCCTCCTCTGAACTTTTTACTCTCCCAGGAAGGCTTGCTGTCCCAGATCAGGCAATTCCTTACCTTCTCCGCCTCTAGGTTGCTGGCAAAAGATGGGCTATGGTGGTATGGCAGCAAGGTCTTTGTTCCAGTAGAGCAACGCTTAACCGTCCTAGGTGTTTGCCATGATCACAAGCTGGCTGGGCACTTCAGTGCTCGTAAGACGACCAAGCTGCTCTCACGCTCTTTCTGGTGGCCGCTAGCCGAGAAGGATTGCAGGAAGTATGTTAACACCTGTTCCATATGCACCCAGAACAAAACTGATAAAGCCAAAGCTTGAATCCGCTCCCTGTACCTGAATGCCCATGGTCCCGGATAGCTATGGATTTACCGTTGAGTTCCCCCATCTAAAGCATACACCACTATCTTCGTGGTCGTAGACCGCATGACTAAAATGGCTCATTTTCTTCTTATGAAGGGTATGCCCACTGCCGCAGAGACAGTGGAGATTTTTGTCAGGTAGATTGTCCGTCTCCACGGAGTCCCAGTCAACATTGTGTTGGATCGCAGAGACCAGTTTATATCTAGATTCTAGAAGGCCCTATGCTCGTCATTGGAGATTGAACTGTCATTTTCCTTAGCCTATCACCCTCAGACCAATGGTCAAACCGAGAGAACGAACCAGACACTAGACCAGTACCTTTGTTGCTTCTCCTCATTCTCTCAGGACGATTGGGCCTCTTTACGGCCATTGGCAGAGTTCGCCTACAATAACACCATCCACTCAGCCACCAAACAGTCTCCGTTCTGGGCGAGCTATGGCTTACACCCCACATTCCTGCATAACCTGACCCCTGAAAGTGTGGTACCAGCCATACAGGAAACCACAAACTTCTCTGAGGAAAACAACAAGCTTTTGCATGATACACTTTCCAGGACCCAGGAGCTTAACATGGGGGCCTTCGACAAGAGAAGGTGGGGAGAATTGCAATTGCAGCTGGGTAACCGAGTCTGGCTTGCCACCAGGAACCTGAGGTTGGCATGCCCCTCGAAAAAGTTGGGGCCTAGGTTCATTGGGCCCTTCCCTGTGAAGAGGAGGATTAACAGGATGGTATACGAATTTGACCTCCCTCCATCTCTACGCATCCACCCGATCTTCCATGTGAACCTGCTAAAGTCTGTGTCCCCAGACCCCTTCCCAGGACAGAAGACGGGTCCACCAGAACCGATTCTAGTAAATGGAGAGGAGGAGTTCGAGGTCAAAGTCATCCTGGACTGCTGGGAAGAGGGGCGGCTCTACCCAGTACCTAGTCAAATGGAAGGGTTACGGCTCCGAGGAAAGCTCCTGGGAACCCAAAACTAATATCCATGTGGAGGAACTAATCCGATCTTTCAAGAGGAACCAGCGGGAAATAATCCCACTGTAGATCACTCAAGCTTCACCCACGCTGTCCCGCTGGGTCCCTGACTTGACTCACAGCTACCCGTTGTACTTATGTTCAAGAGTCACCCACGCTGTCCCACTTGGTCCCTGGCCTTACTCACGGCTACTCGCTGTACTTATCTGCAAATATCACCCACACTGTCCTACTGGGTCCCTGGCTTTACTCACAGCTACCCGCTGTACTTATCTTCAAGGTGCAGCCACGCCTCCTGCTGGGTTGGGACTACTGAAGCTTTCCCACCTCTTCACCATCCCCGGCTAGTGAAAGGGCTACTTTGGTACTTCTTCAGACCTCCATCTTCTCTACACCTACCTCTTGTAACAGGAGTGGTTGTCCCTGTGTGGCAACTGCTTCTCCTTTACCGCTGGAACCAATCTGGTTCTCCCTCAGGCAGAACCTCCTCCCTCAGGCAGAACCTCCTCACACATGTGGCGAGCCACAAAGGACCTCTCACCTTACCATCAGTGAACCAGTCAAGTCCTCATGCCATTATGCACTCCCGAACTCCCTGTCCTCACTACCAGGGGTTCCTGAGTCAGCAAGCTAACCCCCTGCTGCTGCTCCACATACATCTCCCCAGGCCGAAGCCTGGGGAAGAAAGAACACAGATCACCTAACTCCTCCCAAATAAATAGTCTATCCCAGCATGTATCAGGGCCAAAAGAAACCCCCTGCTGATTGGCTGAGACAACCTATCCATTCATAACCTGTGTTAACTGTAATCCATCATTCTAATGTCAGAGACAGCAATGCCACCTTGTGACAGAAGAGAGGAACTACAACACTTTCAGGCTTGGGGTAAAATCAGTGGATCCCCTACCAATTAGACAGGCTAATTACCACCTAGCACAACTAAATTTGTTAGCAACCCTGTTTAGGACCAGAGAGTGCTACACATGGAACCAATGGAACGAGCACAAGACCAAATAAACAAGAATCCAAATAAATGTATTGACCTCCAAACTGCGACCCTTTGCTAGTCTTTATCCGGCCCTTGTGGCACTATTCCTCCCACTGATACCAACAATGGGGCACTATTTCTTTCACTGATAGGAATGATGGGGTACTATGACTCTCATTAATACCAATGATGGGGCACTACTGCTCCTCCTACTGACCACCAACCCTGAGACCATGTTTATTCTCACTGATGCAAGGCCCAGGACACTTTCTACCCCCACTGACCACAATCTGCCCCCCTCCCCAAAGTCTGAAGGACAGTAAACTGGCCCTTTGTTTGAAAAGTTTGGCGACCCCTGGTCTACACTAAACAGCCAATGTGTTTCAGGGGCCATAAGAAACTCTCCCTTCATCAGTACTTAATATAAAATTAAAACCTTGAATGAAATCAAAATAGGGCTGCCCTGTGTGAATTTGCATAGGAAAACGAATTACTGGACTAGGAGAAATTAGGCCTGGTTCACAGTGCCACTACTTCAAAGCCCACATCCCAGCACAACTTGCATACGATTTCTTTAACAGAAGTCAATGCAAGTCGTGCCGAAGTTGGACCAAAAGTAATGCAGGAAACTTTTTCTAAGTTGGAGTGACTCAATTCGCTCCTATTAGAATAGTTGCATTTCACTTAATGGGGTGCAACTTGTGATGCGACATGTACTCTAAAAGTCAGAAACGTGAACCAGGCCTTAATAGCCAGCGGCATCTATGTGAGCAATCAGGATAAGAAACAAAAAAGTTGGGAATGATGGTCTTTTATTTGCCCATGTCTTCCTGTGCCGTTGACACCTAATGCCAAATGTTTAGCCCCTTCCTAGCCAGTGTCATTAGCACAGTGACAGTGCATATTTTTAGCACTGATCACTGTATTAGTGTCACTGGCCGGCACCCGGCTTTTTAAAAAATGAAGAAAAAAACAGCGGTGCCCCCCAGTCTATACCAGGCCCTTATCTGGGCATGTAGCCTGGCAGGTCAGGAAAGTGCCCCCCCCTCCTGAACCACACCAGGCCACTTGCCCTCAACATGGGGAAGTTGATGCTTTGGGGTAGGGGGGCTCTGCTCCCCCCCACTCTAAAGCACCTTGTCCCCATGTTGATGGGTACAAGGGCCTCTTCCTGACAACCCTGGGCTGTGGTTGTCAGGGTGTGCAGGTGGGGAGGTTTATCGGAATCTGGAAACCCCCTTTAACAAGGGGGCCCCCAGATCCCAGCCCCCCCCATATGAATAAGTATCGGGTACATAGTACCCCTACCCATTCACCAAAAAAGTGACAAAAAGTAATAAACACAAGACAGTTTTTGAGAAATCCTTTATTAACCACTTCAATACTATGCACTTAGAACACTTTCCTACCAGACCAATTTTCAGCTTTCAGTGCAGTTGCGCTTTGAATGACAATTGCGCCGTGGTGCGACACTGTACCTAAACACGTTTTTTATCATTTTGTTTCCACAAATAGAGCTTTCTTTTGGTGGTATTTGATCACCCCTGCGGTTTTAATTTTTTGTGCTACAAATAAAAAAAGACCGAAAATTTTGAAAGAAAAAATTTCTCTGTTTCTATCACAAAACTTTGTAAATAAGTACATTTTTTTCCATCACTGATGGGCACTGATGAGGCTACACTGACGGGTACTGATGAGGCAGTACTGATTTTCACTGGTGAGGCGACACTGATGAGGTGGCACTGACGGGCACTGATGATGAGGCACTTATATGCAGCAATGATGGGCACTGATTGGCGGCACTGATAAGCAGTACTGATGGGCACTGATAGGTGGCACTGATATGCAGCACTGACGGGCACTGATATGCGGCACTGATGGGCACTCATAGGTGACTCTGATTGGTACTCATAGGCGGCACTGATAGGTGGCACTGATGGACACTGATAGGTTGCACTGGTAGGTGGCACTGGTTGGCACTGATAGGTGGCACTGGTACACACTGATCGGGGTACTGGTGGGCAGATGCACTAATAGGGGCCATTTCCCTGGTGGTGTAGGGTGGCATCCATATTGGGCACTATGCCCCTTATCTGGTGGTCTAGGGCAGGGTTTCTCAACCCGTGGTACGCGTACCCCTTGGGGTACGTGCACCACGGGCAGGGGGTACGCCGCACAGAGCTGAGTGAGACTTCTCACTCACTTCTGCTGCGGCGTCCTCCTTTCACTATTGAGATCGCCGCGGCCACCCAGAGAGTGACAGTCTCTGGGCGGCTAAGCGGCGTGTGTGAGAGGAGGAGGGGGGTGGGGTTTCGCACCTGGGAGACTCGGGAGGGAGGGAGGATCCTGGAGGCACGCCTTGAGTGAGACTCCTCACTCGTGCTGCCTCCTTTCAGAAGCGCGCCATGGCCGCCCGGAGAGTGACAGTCTGAGGAGAGAACTCTCCGGGCGGCTGCACACTGCATTCTCCGCTCCCTGC
>BLSH010246063.1:434313-444672 GCA_018402905.1 Glandirana rugosa | reverse complement strand
CCCTTTTACTAAGGGTCCCGTGATATCATAAGATTTCTCTTTCATTTCGTCACTTGTAAAGGAAATTTAGTCCGACAGAGAATGATTTTGGAGACTCCGTAACAGTCCATGACCCTCTTTCTGTCTACATAATGACGAGACCGAGTAAAACAACGATAAACGACGAATCCGGAGTACGTGTGACTCCGACTATTTGCCTGCAAGTCCCAGTAAACCTGTAAAAAAGGACGACGGGGACTTGAGTAAATTACATTAGAAATCACAACTCGCTTGGGCCTGACATTGCAAGCCCAGGCATGGCTTGAAATCCCACAGGCACCGTGCCTGGGCCTGGGCCTGTAAAGTTTCGAACCCGAACGATTTTTGAAATGTCCGGGTCCGGGTCCGTGCCACGGACACCCTAAAGTTCGGTACGGACCCGAACGTTACAGTCCGGGTTCGCTCAACACTAAAGATTACATTAAATGAGTTCAGGGGCAGCAGGAAAAAATGTCCAAATGACCCTGAACGTCCGTTTATCAGCCTCAGTGTGCATGAGGCCTAAGCAGCAAATAGCAACAAAATGAGCCAGAGCAGTAATACATCTGTCTTTCTCCCAGTACCTGACAATGCCTCAGAGGTTTTAGTAAGAGACAGCCTGATTTAAAGGAAATGTTCACTGCTTTACTTTCTCTTTAGAATACTATAGTGCCCTGGGAATCATTTTCCCCTTTGCCAGTAACTGTTTATTTGAAAACCAACTACTGTTAGTAAAAAAGTTTATAAAGTAAAAAAGAAAATAGTAAAATGGAACCCAAACCCATAATTATTTATTTTTAATCACTAATTCAAAGGAAAAGTGTGGGAAATAAAACACAACCATACATACACTTCTATATGGATTTAGCATCACTCCAATGCTGCAGCTGACCCCCGTCAGCTCTAAGACCAAAAACCGAGCATTTACATGACCGTAGATAGCTCAGTTCTCAGTCCTTATTGAGCAGAGAGAGGTGACTGTCAATCACCCCTCTCTGCTCTACCCCTCCAGTGCTCACTGAAGTGCCGGGCTGTGGAGGGGGTGGGAGCGGCTGGCTCAGGCAGCTGAGTAGATCCTGACCTTAAAGTCAGGAACCTTACAGAGCCTGGACAACGGGCTTTAGCTTCCTGTCACCTAAATTTGGGTCACAGGGCTGCAAAATGAGTGCCCTTCTGTGACTTAAAACAGAAGCATGGCCAAAAAAGGTTTATCCATACTTCTCTTATAATTCATCTATTAAAGTGGTTGTTAACCCACTGTGTAAAATGTACAGTATCCTCTCTGTTTATTCATGTAATCTACCCTGTATCTGTGCCTTATAAAAATGTACCTTATTTCAGGGCACTGATAGACACTCGCATGACCCGCTGCCTCTCTCCTCTCTTGGCCTGACAGCTGCAGCGGGCAGGGCCAAGGATCCCCCGCTGACGTCAGTCAGGAGGGGAGGAGGAGAGAGGTGGCCAGTCATGTGTGATTGGCGCTTTGAAATAAGGTATATAGCTGTATGTTTTTATAAGGCACAGACACAGGAGCAGATTACATTAATAACCAGAGAGGATACTGTAAAAATGTAAGTGTAATTTCAGCAGCAGGAGCGGAGGGGGAGGGCATGGACACGGAGCTGACAGGCAGGGAGGGGAGGGGAGAGAGGACAGAGGAGAGCACAGAGGAGGACAGGAGAGCTGCAGATAATGGAATCACGTAAACTGACCATGGTGTCAGGGCTCAGCAGCCATGATTAACCGTGGTCAGCTTACAGGGGGAGGGCAGAACCAGGCAGGATCAGGCAGGTATTTCAGGTGATAGAGAGGGCCAAATTACACAGCACAAGCACTGTGCTGTGCAACATGCTTTAAAGGAACAAGAGCCTTTATTTTTTTTTTTTACAATTTAAGTATTTTTACTTACTGGTTTACCATAGTAGCCAATGCTTTTTGTGACAGTATGACATGCACAAGAAGAATGTCAATTACATTGGTACATCCATTAACCATTCCTTCTCGGTTCCTAACTTTTAGGGCTCTTGCTCATGGCCATAATTTACAGTATATAGACATACAGAGTAAGATACAGCTGTAGATGTGGCACCCGGGAGCCAGCATGTTTCAGAATGCATTACAGAAAGCACCTTGTGCACCTATACATGTTTAGCTGCTTGCACTGGCGTTTATTTATGAACACAACTAGGTGTATTTCTTAGAATGTAAAATGTTATGTTTTGAAAAATATGTCCATATGTTTGTGCATGTAAAACAAAATAGGAAGTCCCCCTCTATATAACTCTCCCATATAGGGAGTACTCCAGTTTTTTTGCTAATGTCTAAAAAGGTGGATGGTCACTTTTGAGCTCTCTGTGAGCTTCCATGCTGTAATCCCACACAGGTTCTTAAGAATCAACAGCTTTTCCAGATCGGATCCATTTCAAAATGCTACTATACTAAGATAAATGGTACCCGAGCTTCGTAAAGAAGATTAAAGGATCAACAACGAGGTTTTGCCTGTAATGCAACCTTCGGGTGCTGGACCTGCGTAGTGGAAATCCTGGGCAATTTTGAACTAAGGCATTTCCTGTAGGGTGCTGTACAGGTCCAAGGGAGTGGACCCTCATATTAAAAGCGTACCCAGTCCTTCAAGGTCCGTGGTGACAGAACCCGCCGCGATGGGTGAAGTCTGAATCTCTGGCTTAGGCTATTGTCCTGCGGCAGGAGCGGTAAGTGGCCCTGTGAAAAATCAGGGTCCAATTGTTATATATATTCCCCTGCAACAGGTATATATATCTAAGCTGACATGTTTTGAAAAAAAAAAGTTTTCATTGCTATGCTTGTTTTGCCTAATAGAGGGCATAGGAATGCTGCTCTATGTGTTCCCACCCACGGGAGCACACGTGGGTGTGCACACGTGCACGAGGCACTGGCGGCTGTGGAAGGCTTTTTAAAGCTACACAGTAAGTTTATTTTTTGCTGGCCAGCGGTGGGAACACAGAACGGCTTATCCTGGGTCACGTGAGTCCTATATGTGATGGCAGGTGCAGTCTAGTTATGTTGCATTGACTGGAAGAACAGGTCATTTGTATAAGTTTCTTCCAAGGGGGAATTGTGGTACTGAGGAACTTGTGTATGGTGTCACAAAACCAGTTACTATTGCTTCAGTGAGCTATGCATTTCAATAAGTGTTCTGGGGGGAGTGCTGCAGCAAGGGGCACATGTGTTCCATCAGTGGCTCCTGTAGAAGCTAAACGTAACTCTGCTGCAATAGCCTCACCTGAAATACCGGATGACACCAGGCAATTTGAGCCACTGCGTCTATCCATCATTGTACCTGCTACCGATGCTTCTACCTCAGTTTAATACTAAGGAGGATCTGGCATCAGCTTTGGAAAGAAAGCAAGATTGGAAAGAAAGCAAGATTGCTGGAATGATCGTTTCGGTCACACAGGAGCAAGACTGAGTTGATGAGGTAGAAGAGGTAGTGGCCAATCAGGCAGCTGATGTTCAAATATTCAAACTTATGTGATTCAGAGCCTGAAAAGGCTCAGATTATATCAGCCTCTCAATCACAAAAGCTTCTCATCCATTCTCTTATGCAGATGGTTCGTACAGCTTTAAGTTACCTCCAGTAGAGGTCTTGGAAATGCAATGCACAGGTCTGTAAGTATCCTGCGGATAAGAAGCAGGCATCCTTCACCCTGGCAGGTTCCGCTGTTTTGCCCACAGTGGCGGCAATTGGGGGTCTGTCAAGTCTTGAAAGATCAGCTTAGACGGCCCAATAGAGCAGAGGATTCTGTTCAGGACAGAGCAGAATTACCTCAGGTTCTTTGTTTTGCTATAGATGCCCTCAACTCCATACAGCAAATTTCCCATATGGCTTTTTTGTCTGTACATGCACAGAATTTTGTGGCTAAAAAGCTAGTCAGCAGGGCTCCCTTGTAAAAGGATGCTAGCTGGTTTTCCTTTCCATGGAGAACGTTTGTTTGGGGGTGATCTTGATATGTACATTCAGAAGATATCTGGAGGAAAGAGTTCTTTTCTTCCTGTGAAAAAGATAGCTACAAGGCTCTCTTTTAAGGTGCCACGCGCTACTTTCTCAGGTTTTTCAGGCCCTAGGCAGTTCCGACGGCACCAGGGATCTGCTGCCAAAGGTAAACAAAAAGGCCAGGGCCAAAAGAGGCCATGGGTGCAAAAGCCTGTTAATACTGGCACCAAACCCTCTGTGTGAAGGGATGCCCCCACTCGTGCGGGTCGGGGTAAGGCTGCTGCAGTTTGCGGGAGTGTGGGGAACGCTGGTTCAGGACATGTGGGTCATCTCCACAATGTCTTAGGGGTACAAGCTGGAGTTACACTCCTACCCACCTCAAAGATTTGTGAGGTCCAGTGTTCCCATGAACCTTTCAAAAAAGGGCTTATTATTTCAGGCACTAGACTGTATAAGATGGCAAGGTGTGATTATGCAGGTCCCAGTTAACAAAAGGGGTACAGGGTTTTATTTGAACCTGTCCACGGTTCCAAAACCAAATGGGGTCATAAGACCAATTTAGGATCTAAGAGCACTGAACCGTTATCTCTCAGTGCGGCACTTTCAGGTGGAATCAGCCCGCTCTGTAGTGGCCTCTCTCCAAGAAGATTTCCTGGCATCCATAGATATCAGGAATGCATAGCTGCACGTGCCAATTTTTTAACCTCATCAAAGACTTTTGCACTGTCATAGAGGAGCGGTACTTTCAGTTTGTGGCTTTGCCCTATGGGCTTGCAACCATCCCCCAAGTTTTCACAAAGGTCCTGGCACCAGTGCTGGGTCTTCTAAGATCACGAGGGATCTTGATTGCAGGCTACTTAGACAATCTCCAACTCAGGGATCAATCGCTGCAGGTTTTGATGAGGAACATGGCCTTTACGATCCAATTCCTGGAACATCTTGGATGGATCATAAATTCCAAGAAATTTGCCTTAAAACTGGTTCAAAGTCTGGAATACTTAGGCCTGGTTATGGACAGGCAAGAGAGTTCTTGCCTCCAAGAAGGGTCGAGGCCCTAAAGAATCAGGTTTGGCAAGTAAGCCAAAAGAAACGCCCGTCTGTCCAACTCTGTATGAGTCTTCTGGGAAGGATGGTTTCCTCATTCGAGGCAATTCCGCATGCCCAATCCCATTCCAGGGCATTGCAGCAGAACATTCTGTCTGCATGGAGCAGGAAGCTGCAGTCTTAGGATTTCTGCATTATCATAATCCATAGGAAGTCTCCCCCGGTGGTTAATAGACCAGAATCTGGTACAAGGAAAGTGTTTTCTTCCGCTGTCATGGAAGGTAGTGATCACAGATGCCAGTCTCTCTGGCTGGGGCGCAGTCATGGAAAGTTTCACAGTTCAGGGGAACTGGCCTCTGAAGGAACAGGGACTGCTCATCAATGTTCTAGAACTGCGGGCAATACGACTCACACTGAACTGTTGGACAGCAGAGTTACAGGGTCACCTGGTAAGGGTGCAAACCGACATGCCACGGCTGCGGCCTATGTCAACCACCAGGGCGGCACCAATAGTCGTCTGGCCCACATGGAGGTCAGTCATGTGTTATCCTGGGCAGAAAAGCATGTGCCAGGGCTGTCTGCAGTTCATATTTCAGGGGTTGAGAACTGGATGGCGGACTATCTCAGCTGCCAACAGATACATCCAAGAGAATGGTCTCTGCACCCATAGGTGTTTATGCAGATTTGCCAGCGTTGGGGCACACCGGATGTAGGTCTGCAGGCATCCAGGTTCAACTGCAAGAATCAGCAGTTTGTCTCCAGAACAAGAGATCCCCTTGCGATTGGGATAGGAGCACTGGGAGTTCCCTGGGCTCAGTTCTCTCTGATTTATGCATTCCCCCGATTCCTCTCCTGCCACATCTGTTGCACAGGATCTGAGAGGAGATGACATCAGTCATTTTGGTAGCTCCGGCCTGGACCAGGAGGCACTGGTACCCGGAGATAGTGAGATTAGCAATAGGTGAGCCTTGGGCTCAGGCTCCATCTACTGCCACAGGGGCCTATATTCCACCTGAATTTAGGCTTGCTGAATTTGACGGCGTGGCTATTGAAGCCAGGGTCTTAGAAGATTGTCGTATCTCAGGACCAGTGATGCTTACATTGGTAAATGTAGGATTAATTGCATATAATTCATTAAACAAATAAACAAAAAACAACAAAGTCTCTGTGCAAATAGTGTTTCCAAACCAACATCAATTATCACATGGTTTTGCAGACATCAAAATTAACCACCTCAGTACTGGGCACGAAAACCCCCTTCCCGTCCAGGCCATTTTTCAGCTTTCAGCGTTATCACACTTTGAATGATAATTACTCAGTCATGAAACACCGTACCCATATGAAATTTGCGTCCTTTTTTTCACACAAATAGAGCTTTCTTTTGGCGGTATTTAATCACTAGTGGGTTTTTTATTTTTTGTGCTATAAATAAAAAAAATTTGAAAATTTTGTGAAAAAATGCATTTTCTGTTTCTGTCATAAAATTTTGGACAAAATGTATGCTGCTACCTATCTTTGGTAAAACATAACCCAAATTAGTGTATATTATTTGGTCCTTGTGTAAGTTATAGAGTCTACAAGCTATGGTGCCAATCATTGAAAATGAATCATATCTGGTCACACCTGATATACCGACGGCCTATCTAAATTCTTGAGACTCTAACAAGCCAGGAAAGTACAAATACCCCCCAATTGACCCCTTTTTGGAAAGTAGGCAGTCTAATGTATTTAGTAAGAGGCATGGTGAATTTTGTTGTATTTTTTCCCACAATTCTTTTCAAAATTAAGATTTTTTTTTTCACAACATTGTCATATATTAACAGGTTATTTCTCACACCCAGCAAATGCATACCACAAATTACACCCAAAACACATTCTGCTACTCCTCTTGAGTATGGCGATATCACATGTGTGAGACTTTTTCACAGCCTGGCCACATACAGAGGCCCAACATGCAGGGAGCACCGTCAGGTATTCTAGGGACATAAATTACACATCTAATGTCATGAAGACCTATCACATTTTTGAAGGCCCTGGAGCACCAGGACAATGGAATTGCCCACAAAATGACCCCATTTTGGAAAGAAAACACCCCAACTTAAAATCTATGAGACATAATGAGTCTTTTGAACATGTCATTTTTTTCCAGTAGTTTTTGGAAATGTGGGAAAAAA
This sequence comes from Glandirana rugosa, assembly GCA_018402905.1. NCBI lineage: Eukaryota > Metazoa > Chordata > Amphibia > Anura > Ranidae > Glandirana > Glandirana rugosa. The sequence goes on along the minus strand of BLSH010246063.1, from coordinate 437,463 downwards.
ATGAAAACTCATTTTTTTTTTTACACAAAGTTGTCCATTTATATGATATTTCCAACACATGGCATGTACATAGCAAAAATGACACCTCAAAATACATTCTGCTACTCCTCCTGAGTATGGCAATTCCACATGTGTGAGACTTTTATATAGCCTGGCCACATACAGAGGCCCAACATTGAACTAGCACCTTCAGGCGTTCTACGAACATAAATTACACATCTCATTTCTCAACCACCTATTACAGTTTTGCAGGTCCTGGAGCAACAGGACAATGGAATTGCCCACAAAATGACCCCATTTTGGAAAGCAAACACCCTAACATATAATCTATGAGGCATAATGAGTCTTTTGAACATGTCATTTTTTTCCAGTAGTTTTTGGAAAATGTGGGGAAAAAATGAAAACACTTTTTTTTTTACACAAAGTTGTCCGTTTATATGATATTTCCAACACATAGTATGTACGTAGCAAAAATGACACCCCACAATGCATTCTACTACTCCCCCTGAGTATGGCGATACCACACGTGTAAGACTTTTACACAGCCTGGCCACATACAGAGGCCCAACATTGAACTAGCACTTTCCGGCGTTCTACGAGCATAAATTACACATCTCATTTCTCAACCATCTACCTATTACACTTTTGAAGGTCTTGGAGCACCAGGACAATGGAATTGCCCACAAAATGACCCCATTCTGGAAAGCAAACAGCCCAACATATAATCTCTGAGGCATAATGAGTCTTTTGAACATGTCATTTTTTTCCAGTAGTTTTTGGAAAATGTGGGGAAAAAAAATTAAAACTTTTATTTTTACACAAAGTTGTCCATTTATATTATGTTTCCAACACATAGCATGTACATAGCAAAAATGGCACCCCAAAATACATTCTGCTACTCCTCCTAAGTATGGAAATACCAAATGTGTGAGACTTTTACAGGTGATGTTTACTGATAGGTGATGACGGTCTCTGATAGGTGATTGGCGATGGTCACTGATGGGTGACTGATGGAGGTCACTGATGGTTGAGGGGTGACTGGCGGTGGTAACTGATGGGAGACGGGTGTCTGGTGGTGGTCACTGATGGGTGACGGGTGTCGGGCAGTGGTCACTGATGGGTGATGGGTGACTGGCGGTGGTCACTGATGGGTGACTGGCGGTGCTCACTGATAGGTGATGGGTGACTGGCGGTGGCCACTGATGGGTGACAGGTGACTGGCAGTGGTCACTGATGGGTGACAGGTGTCTGGTGGTTACTGATGGGTGACGGGTGACTAGTGGTGGTCACTGATGGGTGACTAGCGGTGGTCACTGATGGGTGCTGGGTGTCTGGCGGTGGTCACTGATGGGTGACGGGCATCTGGCGGTGGTCACTGATGGGTGACGGGTGTCTGGCGGTGGTCACTGATGGGTGACGGGTGTCTGGCGGTGGTCACTGATGGGTGACTGGTGTCTGGCGGTGGTCACTGATGGGTGACTGGTGACTGGCGTTGGTCACTGATGGGTGACAGGTGACTGGTGGTGGTCACTGATGCGTGACTGGTGGTGGTCACTGATGGGTGATGGGTGACTGGCGGTGGTCACTGATGGGTGACGGGTGTCTGGTGGTGGTCACTGATGGGTGACTGGTCATGGTTACTGATGAGCGACGTGTAACAGGCCACGGTCAGTGATAGGTGACAGGCCACGGTCAGTGATGGATGACACGCCACGATCAGTGATGGGTGACACACCACGGTCACTGATGAGTGACACGCCACAGTCACTCATGGATGACGGATGACAGGCCACGGTCACTGATGGGTGACAGGTGCACTTTATGATGACAGGTGCACTTTATGGGGGCAGATGGGGTGACTGTTGGGTGACAGGTTCAGACTCACTGATCCTAGCTCTTCTCTCCTCACACTGGAAACTGTGTGAGGAGAGAAGACCTGGTAACAGTGAGTTACCGCTCTTTTTACATGAGTAGATCACAGCCCGATCACAAGGTAACAGCCACCGGCCAGCGGCTGATACCAGTGTCGGTGACAGACAGTGTTCCCTGGGAACACGCCGTCACCGACGCGCACGAGCAGCGCGTTCCCGATCGCGCGCATGCACCGTGCGAATGGGGGAAGTACCATTTGACCATTTGACGGCCGATCACATGGTAAACAGCCATGACCAATGGCTGTTCACCCCCGTCGGTGACGCGGTGTGTCCCAGGGACATGCCGCCACTGGCAGAGCCGGGTTGCATGCGAACGATCGCGTGTAATCCTGGCTTTAAGAACTCACTCACCCGCTCAGAACGAGAGCTGTACCGCTCTGCCGTCGTTTGCCCGAACTTTATCCCGGACCCCGAATCCCATTGAAGTCAATGGGGACCCGAACTTTTAGGCACAAAAATTGCTGTAACAAAGTCCTGGCAAGTGCTAGAGGGCTGAAAAAGGAAGTAAAATGGGGGTAAGAGTAGGGCAAGTGCCCTACAAAAAAATGGAGATAGGGAAAATAAATTAAAATAAAAAAAAAAAAAAAATGGCAAGGGGGGGTGGATGTGGAGTAGGAGCCTAGAGGTTGACTAGGCCGTGACCGTGGCAGTGTAGGTGGAAGTGACGGTGGTCGAGGAGCAGGAAGAGGTAGCCAACACTGTTTTTTTTTTGTTTATAATTGGGGTAGCCCCCAAAATATTGAGGCCTATTCAAAAAAACAAGCATACGAATGGCTGTGTGAGCCCGGTCTAAATGTTTATTCTGCACAAGGTACAGACAAGTCTTGTGGGATCCATGCCTGGTTCATTTTAATAAAGGTTAGCTTGTCCACGTTGGCTGTGGACAGACGGCTGCGCTTGTCTGTGATAACGCCCCCTGCCGTGCTAAACACACATTCAGACAATACACTGGCTGCAGGGCAGGCCAGCACCTCCAAGGCATAAAGGGCAAACTCAGGCCATGTGGCCAATTTAGAGACCCAGAAGTTGAATGGGGCAGACCCATCAGTCAGTACGTGTAGGCGTGTGCACACATACTCTTGCACCATGTTGCTGAAATGCTGCCTCCTGCTAAGACGTTGTCTATCGGCTGGTGGTGCTGTTTGTTGTGGCGGGCTGCTGACAAAGCTTTGCCACATTTCGGCCATGCTAACAGATTTAACCGGTGTACCGGACT
>BLSH010246063.1:419897-430656 GCA_018402905.1 Glandirana rugosa | reverse complement strand
CTAGCAAGGTCGATGTAAGTGGTTCAACAGCACGTGATACAGTCTGTGCAAAGCAGATTACCAGAAGATGGCACTGTGTGACGTGTCGACCGTTGTTCTCGTGAACAAGTGTGTGTGTGTTAAGTGTGTTAATACGTTGATGTAAACGTTTACTAGTCAGTGAACAAACCCTTGCGTGACGTTATAGCTATTCAACATGCGTGATCAACTACCAGAACCCGAACCCGAATGTTTTTTGAAATGTCCATGTTCAGGTCCGGGTCCCGGACACCCCAAAGTTCGGTACGGACCGGAACGTTACAGTCCGGGTTCGCTCAACACTATTTAAGAGTTGCACTTTTTCCAACAATTTCTTCAGCTCCAGACTCCTGAAGGCACAGCCAATATTGCAGTGCGTTCCCAAACAAGTGACTGATCATTTGCAAATGTAGTTGCATAATTGTGTGAATTGTGTGTGTGTGAACAAGTGCTCTTGTTGCCAGCTGTGCAGTGTGTCACGGTAGAAGACCATTAGACGAAACGTGTCTGACATAGTGCACGACAACTTGGTGAATGTAGCTGGAACGATCGGGAGGGACAGACCTTCTCTGCAGGACGGTAGAACGGTCAGAATACCGAAGGGTCGCGGCAGGAGGTGCTAACCTAGACGCTCAAATCCATATCTCACAATATAAGTTGTGAGATATGGATCTCACTGCTGCTTAGTAATCTCCTGTCATGTGCGACAAGTACCTGACAGTCCCGGCCTCTTCTATATCAATCCATCGGCCAGACTGGGACTGTCAGGTACTTGTCGCACATGACAGGAGATTACTACGCGGCGGCACCCAAAAATGAAGAAAGAGTCCGCTCGTCTGGGGAAAGTTTTGTTCTTGTTTTATTGCTACAGCTTGCAGATCGTGGCACTGTGTCTTCTCTAAACCTCCGCCCACCCCCTTTTTGCTGAGGGATTCCTCTGACTGGGATCGCTCACTCACCCCAGAAACCAGGCCCCAGGAAGAGCCGCCAGCCCCCAGGACCAGTAGCCAGGCCACAGAATGAGCAGCCAACCCCGAGGACCAGCATCCAGCCCCCAAGGCCAGTAGCCAGGCACCAGGACCAGTAGCCAACCCCCAGGACCAGTAGTCAGGCCCCAGGACCAGTAGCCAGGCCACAGTATGAGCAGCCAACCCCGAGGACCAGCATCCAGCCCCCAAGGCCAGTAGCCAGGCACCAGGACCAGTAGCCAACCCCCAGGACCAGTAGTCAGGCCCCAGGACCAGTAGCAAGGCCCCAGGACCAGTAGCAAGGCCCCAGGACCAGTAGCCAGGCCCCAGGACCAGTAGCCAGCCCCCAGGACCAGTAGCCAGGCCCCAGGACCAGCAGTCAGACCCCAGGGCCAACAGCCAAGCCCCAGGACTAGCAGCCAGCCCCCAGGACCAGTAGTCAGGACCAGTAGCCAGCCCCCAGGACCAGTAGCCAGACCCCAGCACCAGCAGCCAGACCCCAGCAGCCAGACCCCAGTTCCCAGCAGTCAAACTCCAAAACCAGCAGCCTGGCACCAGCAGTCAGACCCCAGGCCCCAGCAGCCAGACCCCAGCACCAGCAGCCTAGCTCCAGCAGCCAGACCTCCACCCACCCCCTTCTTTCTGAGGGATTCCTCTAACTGGGATCGCTCACTGACCCCAGCAGCCAGACCCCAGGCCCTAGCAGCCAGACCCCAGGCACCAGACCCTAGGACCAGCAGCCAGGCTTGAGCAGCCAGACCCCAAAGCCTAGCAGCCAGGCCCTAGCAGCCAGACCTCAGGACCAGCAGCCAGACCCCAAGCGCCAGGCCCTTGACCCCAACAGCAAGGCCCCAGGACCAGCAGCCAGACCCCAGGCCACATCAGCTGAATCCCAGGACCAGCATCCTGGCCCAAGCAGCCAGACCCCAGGACCAGCAGCCCAGCCCCAGCATCCAGGCCCCAGCAGCCTAACCCCAGGCCCCAGCAGTCAGACCCCAGGCCCCAGGATCAGCAGCTCAGCCCAAGCAGCCAGACCCCAGGACCAGCAGCCCAGCCTCAGAAGCCAGGACCCAGTCCCAAAAGTAAGGCCCCAGGACCAGCAGCCAGGAATTGGGACCAGCAGCCAGGAATCAGGACAAGCAGCCAGTCCCAGGAGGACCATCAGCTAGTCCCAGTACCCATTATGTAAGGTAAATGACGTCTTCTAGGGCTGAGCCTGGGCATCAAAGTGCTATTAATATAATATTGTTTATTTTTACTATTGTTCAGTGACACTCTAATGTAGTCTCTCATGGGGCCTGGAGGGGGCTCTTTCTATCAGAGACTCTCCAATGGTCATAGAGAGGGCCTCTGTTAGATACACCCACCTCCAGGTCCCATTAGACTCTGCTGTAGTCTCCAATGGGGCCTGGTGGGGGCTCTTTCTAACATAGACTCTCAAATGGACAAAGAGAGGATCTCTGTTTGAGAGACCCCCCTCCAGAATCCATTAAACTCCATTATAGTCTCTAATGGGGCATGGTGGGGGCTCTAACAGACTCTCTAATGGACACCAAGAGGACCTTTGTTAGAGAGACCCCTTTCCAGGTCCCATTAGACCCCATTGTAGTCTCTAATGAGGCCTGGTGGGGTCTCTTTCTAACAGACTCTCTAACAGAGGCCTGCTCTGTGTTCATTAGAGAGGCCCCCCTCCAGGTCCAATTAGAGTACTCTGCTTCTTTGTTTATTGTTAAGAGATCATGGGAGGATCCCAGGGTATCAAAGACTCCTTAGGGGAGGGGAGGAGTTAGTAAGATGACCACATCCATGTGGGGGCCCACGTGGGGGGCCCAGTTTGCCATCTTTGCCCTGGGCACCAAATTACCTTGTCCTGGCCCTGATCACAGGGTTTGAAAGGTGTACATTGCTTGGTGTGAGGCCAAAAGTTGGTATCCTCACAAATATTTGGTAGGGAGAATTCTTTCCTTTCTTCAGTAAGGCTTAGACAAGAAATTAGCCTTGACAACAATTAAAGGAAAGGCTTCGGGCTTTATCAATGTAATTCCAGAAGCCTTTGGCGTCACATTCCCTGATCCAAACTTTTCTTCAAGGAGTGACTCATTTATTGCCTCCCGTGAAGATTCCTCTTTGTCCTTAGGATTTGAATTTGGTTCTGTTGGTGCTACAGGGGCAACCTTTTGAACCGATCAATGAAATTCCATTAGTTCTTTTGACGCAGAAGTTGGCTTATCGTTTTGCAATTACTTCGGCTAGAAGGATCTCTGAACTGGTAGCCCTTTCCTGTAAAGAGCCGTATTTTATTTTGCATCATTATAGGGTGGTGCTACGCCCTCTTCCATCTTTCTGCCTAAGGTAGTTTCTGATTTTCATTTAAATCAGGACATTGTTCTACCTTCTCTACTCTCAGCCTGGCTCTCCAGAAGAGAAGCCGTTAGAGCTTTTGGATGTGGTGCAGGCAGTCAGAATCTAGAGATGTCTTCAAGCATCAGAAGTTCTAATGCAATTTTTGTTTTGCTGAAAGGCCCCAGGAGGGGTCAAGCGGCTTCTAAGGCGTCCATTTCACTTTGGATTGGCCAGTTAATTACTCAGGCCTATGGCCTGAAGGGTAAGGCTCCTCCCTTTGGTGTTAGAGCTCATTCTACCAGGGGTGTTGGGACCTTCTGGCCTTTTCGCCATCAGGCGTCAGTGGCTCAGATTTGCAAGGCCGCTACTTGGTCTTCGGTACATATGTTCACAAGGTTTTATCAGGTGGATGTTAGGGCAGCAGAGGACTTGGCTTTTGGCCATGGTGTCTTACAGGCTGCTGTATAAATCTGATGGTGTTTTCATATAGTGTGTCTCCCTTTCTTCAAGGCTATTGCTCTGGGACATCCCAGGCAGTAATGTATGTGACGAACCCCGTACTCTTTAGGAGTATGTTGGCCCGTATTAGCTTCCCTTGCCCGGTGCTAGCACAATCCAAGATCCCTCAGAGCACCCAGACATTAGCTGTAACTCAATGTAGGGTCTATAACAGCATAAAACTTTATTTGAAACACACACACACACAAGTATAAATTTCTGGAGACAATTCCCCTCCTTATTGGCATAGAGACACAGGGTGGGATAAACTTTACATCCAATCACATCAGGCACAGGTACATTCAACTTATCAACATAACTATAAACAAAATCCGGACATGCAGCCAACTTTGTTAGTGGTACTGAAACATTTAACCTTTCAACAATTATTTAAAACAGTAACTAGGTGTGCAGATCACTTGTTTCATGGAGAGACCTGTTAAAGGAGCTTTTCCTCTCCTATGACTTGGGCATGCGTGCCTGCACACAGTTCAAATGTCCAGTGTCAGTGTTCTAATCATAATAAAGACAACCTGGCTGGTTCGGGGTAAAATGAAAATGAAGAAGGGGTAGCTGGGTCCACTCCATCATGTGGTTGGAGATCTGGGCCAACTGTCCATCGCTGGGGTATGCAATGTAGACTGAAGTCCCATCCACTTTTGCTGATGTTGTGAGAGCAAGGCTGATATCCTCCTGTCCCAATGCCAGACCTTTTTCTAGGGTTGTGTCAGTAGAGACCGCAGTCCCATCCACTACCACAGGAAATTCATCTTTAATTAGTTGAGGGCAGAGATCAGCATCACTCTGCCCTGTTGCAAGCTCTTCTGCAGGGTTGCTGTCAGTGAAGATCGCAGTCCCATCCATGGACACCACCTCAAGCTGCAGTTGTGAGGTGCCGATTGCCTTCCCTTCCTGGAGCTCCTGCGTAGTTGATTGTTGTGTGCAGAGGTCAACAGCGCCATACTCTGAAGCAAATTTTTCTGCTGGAGGATCACCGGGTTGTTCCTCCTCAGCAGAAAAGTCTATTAAATCCCCAGTCTCTGGAACTGGTGTCTAGGGATAGAGGTTCAGCATCTCCTGTCCGTGGAACTCAGATGATGTTATCGGTGCTGGGGAGAGGTTAGCAGAGCTCCTCCCTGTTGCCAGAACTTCAGCTTTGGGGACGGCAATCTCTGGAGTTTCCTCTGCTAATTCTGGGGCATGCTGCTGAACGTGTTCTAGCAGTTCCCTGTATGCCCTTTCCAGGAGCTGTTCTTTCCTTAGCAAGTATTGCAGATCAGGTTTAAGCTCTGGGACTCCTGCAAGACCAAGCATAGCCTGTCTGTATTCTTGCAAGTCCTCAAGGGTATGTTCTTCTTCATCGCCAAACACGAAACCATCTGTAAGGGTCTCCCACAGCAATCCAGGGTGGCCAAAGTCATATCCCTATGGAGAGCATTCTGTTGTCTCCCCTAAATATTCTTGCCCTGCATGCCATTGCAGAGCCCTATAACAATTGTCCAGCTCTATTTCCTGCTGGACCACCCTGTCCAATTTGGACACCCATTGCTTCTGGGGCTTCTCTCCCAGGAATAGCATTCGCAACTCCCGTTGGTATCTGGCTGGTTCCCCTGGGGTTGGATAGCATTTGCCCTTGTACATTCCAGCAACCTGGAGGGCCCAGTCCATAGCCCCACCCAAATCTGTTGCTTGATCTCCAGGTATTCATCCGCAGACACAGTCTTGGGGTATACTGAAAGGGCGATCTGCAGGACCCCCTCAAACTCTGATGCCAGATCCATATCTCCACTGGGGCGACCGAAGTCTGCTATTTCAATCTAGGATCTCGGTGGTGGTTTGGACATGTTCACAGCAAGCACAATCCCACTGCCATACCTCCCAACTTTTGAACTTCAGAATGAGGGACACCTAAGGGAGGAAACGACCGGTGGTGCGCTACGCACGCCACGGCAAAAGTTGGTGTGACCAAACTCTTAAACAGTGGGAGCAGCTTAATGGGCGTGGTTAAACAAAATCCAGGTTTCCTTGTACTTACAAAGTGTGTAAGAATTAAGGAGTACATTGCGTGCAGAGTTCTGGAGTGGGTTATGCACAGGGTGCAGGGTACTGGAGAGTGCTACGTACAGAGTGCAGGGTTTAGGAGAGTGCCCTTGTACCGCGGGACAAAGGTATATATGCGGGGAAGTTCCGCCCAATCCGGGACTGTTGGGAGATATGCCCACCGCTGCTACCAAATGTGACAAACCCTGTACTCTTGAGGAATATGTTCGCCCGTATTAGCTTCCCTTGCCCGGTACCAGCACAATCCAAGATCCCTCAGAGCACCCAGACATTAGCCGTAACTCAATGCAGGGTGGATAACAGCATAAAACTTTACTTGAAGCACACACAGAAGTATATATTTCTGGAGACAATTCCTCTCCTTGTTGGCATAGAGACACAGGGTGGGATAAACTTTACATCCAATCACATCAGGCACAGGTACATTCAATTTATCAACATACCTAGAAACAAAATCCGGGCATGCAGCCAACTTTGTTAGTGGTACTGAAACATTTAACCTTTCAACAATTATTTAAAACAGTAACTGGGTGTGTAGATCACTTGTTTCATGGAGAGACCTATTAAAGTCTCCTATGACTTGGGCATGCGTGCCTGCACACAGTTCAAATGTCCAATGTCAGTGTCATAATCATAATAAAGACAACCTGGCTGGGCTGAGCAGTCTCTGATCATCTCTTGTATCATGTATGCAGTCTCTGCCTATTTCTTGTACCACATATGCAGTCTCTGCTGATCTCTTGTGCCATGCCTTCAGTCTCTGCCCATCCCTTGTGCCATGCCCGCAGTCTCTGCCCATCTCTTGTGTCATGCCTGTAGTCTCTGATCACCTCTTGTGCAATGCCTACAGTCTCTGCCCATCTCTTATGCTATGCCTGTAGTCTCTGCCCATCTCTTGTGCCATGTATGCAGTCTCTTATTTCTTGTGCCATGCCCACAGTCTCTGCCCATCTCTTCTGCCATGACTGCAGTCTCTGACCATCTCTTGTGCCATGTAGGGTGGGGATTTGCATTGTGGAGGGGAGGAAGGTGTCAGGAGGATGGTTGGTGGGGGGCACCAAAATGCACCTTCGCCTAAGTAGACAAAAATCCTTGTACCGGCCCTGGGCAGACTTGTTCAAGATGATAGAAAGGCAACCGTTTCTCAAATAAACCACTCGTTACAACTAAGGTATACCATATTTGAACTCACAACACATCGGACCGAAGACCACACCAGGTGCCTCTCTTGTCAGCTAAGAACAGGAATGTGAGGCTACAATTCACACAGGCTCACCAAAATTGCACAATAGAAGATTGGAAAAACGTTGCCTGGTCTGATGAGTCTCGATTTCAGCTGCGACATTCCGATGGTAGGGTCAGAATTTGCCATAAACTACATGAAAGCATGGATCCATCCTGTCTTTTATCAATGGTTCAGGCTGGCAGTGGTGGTGTAATGGTGTGGGGGTATTTTTTGGCACACTTTGGGCCTCTTATTACCATTTGAGCATCGTTTAAACGCCACCGCCTACCTGAGTATTGTTGCTGAACATGTCCATCCCTTCATGATTACAGTGTACCCATCTTCTGATGATGTCACAAAGCTCAAATCATCTCACCACTAGTTTCATGAACATGACAATGAGATCACTCCAATGGCCTCCACAGTCACCAGATCTCAATCCAATAGAGCATCTTTGGGATGTGGTATAGATTTCCATCATGGATGTGCAGCCGACAGATCTGCAGCAACTGCGTGATGCTATCATTATGGACCAAAATATCTGAGGAATGTTTCCAACACCTTGTTGAATCTATGCCATGAAGAATTAAAGCAGTTATGAAGACAAAAGGGAGTCCAACTCAGTACTAGCAAGGTGTACCTAATAAAGTGGCCGGAGAGTGTATGTAGGATGAAGAGGGGTAGAAGAGAGGGGATGTAATGAGAAGCAAAAGAAAAGAGGAAAACAATGGGAATGGGGCACAGTAATCTTGCTTCTTCTTGTTTCTTAATTTCTATAAATGTAAAGAAGATTGCATGAGAAAACCAGGCCTACCTCATATTAATGAGACGTCGGACGTACAGTAGATCATGACTTGTGTACCAGAGGTTTATTTTAGCAGTAGGTGCTGTGAAAGAATGTATTAGCAGGTGTTAGGCGTGTGACTACAAGACCTTCAAGGATTTCTCGAATATGTAACGAAAAAGTCCAGAGGGACTGTAAGCATTTCAGGTGTTATAGCAGTTTTATAATAAAGTGTCAAAATTCTTGTTCTGTAGGGCAACACAAGTATATGTGGTGACTGGACAGATGTAGTGAGATAGATCTTCTGCAGACCCTCTAGTGTTATATACCTAATGCCTATTTTATTCATTTTTTTCAGGAAAAAAACTGTAAAATAATTTTTGCATTTACCCTAAAAGCAGTCCAAACCTCCTGGGAAAATTGGAATTCTGTTTCCCAGTTGGCCATTTAGCTATGTTGAGTTGAACGTTCAGAATGGTGTCTGATTTAATAAATGGTATATGAAAGATGTCAAGCATTTTTTTCAGATGAGCCTTGGTGGTTTATTGGTTCCAGTGGCAATTGTTGTCCGTATACCAAAGATCTGGACATCATGGTAAAGACAATGTATCAGTATGATATGGGACAAATGTAAGCATCTGTCAGAGCTTTTTAGCATTTTGAAGCCTAACATTTATCCAGCTATTATGGGTCCAGATGGAGGGATAATGTTTGTAAATACTCAGCGTAATTGAATTACTCACAATGGGGTGTGAGCGGGACCTACTGCGCCCATGCCCGTGTGGTAACACTCGCGCAGAGCATGCTCATCAATGCCCGTGACAAGGTGGAGACTGTGGTCATGTGAAAAGTCTAACAGTAAGGCAGTTCCCCGACTTAGAGATGAGCCTTCACTGTCTGCAGTAATAACACTGAGTTCCTCTGAAAATCGACTTGTCCCATGTCGCTACATGCTGTAACTTGTATGTTGCATTAGGAGGGACGTGCTGAGCCTACGCCTACTCCACAAGTTCATTGTACCTCAGTTACCTCACTCCCAGTAATACAATAGGGTACCTAGTACAGACCTCATGCATGCTCTCACTTGTTTCCTTCCCATACCATGTGACCAGGCCAAAGAACTCTGTAATTCTAGTCTGCTCCCGGGTACCATGGGAGACGAACTGCTAGGGAGGGAACAGGAACACCGACCCCCTCACTACTGGAGGATTTGTCACCATGCCAGGTGTCACTCTTAATGACTGGTTGCTTGTAGATTGTTCTATCACTTGGCTACCCACAGCAACTACACTTCTCTTCTCTGTCTTGCCGAGTTAACTTTTTGTTAGGGCCATCTTTAAGGTGGGGCAAAAGGGGCAGCTAGCCCTGGGCCCTGTCATTGTTGTGGGGCCCAAAGCAGCTGCCCAATATTTGTCAACTGTCCCGGTTTACATTCCCTTGTTGCTTGAAGTCTCAGTCCTGCATGTGTCAGTGTGAAGTGTTGTCACAAAGCCCAGCTCTGCCCCCCAGACAGCATGACAGCATGTTTTTATGAAATTACTTATAGTCTGGCTGATTTATGACCCTGTGACATCCAAAAAGTCCCAGTTTCGTTTTTGTCTAGATTCCAGTACAGTAGAGCAGGGCTCAAAATTTCAAGTCCCGAGCCACTAGTCAGGCCTTAAAAGTCACTCGCCACCAGTTGCCCCACCCAACCCCTACCCTGTCCCCAGGGCAGCCATCAGAAATTTTGGGGACCCTTACACAGCTTTAGGCCGAGGCCCCCCATCTGACTACCAATATTACCCACTGGCCATCCCACCACCTCCGCCCACTGGCCAGGGGTGTACACATGTTGCAGCCGCAGTAGGAATTATATACCCTGTCACACTTATCAGATGTAGCCTGCAAAGCATGACCCATTCAAGTGAAGTGAAGTGTGCAATGCATGCTAGTGTGGGATCCAAGGGGTTAAAAAAAACAGTGCAGAGGCAGCACAGCCTCACCCAATGCTTGCAATAAGACCTCACGCCGAACCATAGGTGCTGGAGGTCCCAAACTTGGACCAGTTGTTGCCCAGGGGCCCTCTCTATGTGACCCAAGTTTGGTATTTTTATCCGGGGGGGGCAGTGAACCCTGGAGATTACCCAGTAGTCTGGCAACTGCCACGACCCAAGGTACAATATACAAGCGGGGACATTTTACGGGACTTTAAAGGCACTGCCAGACAAGTAGGTATAATAAAGTACAAATTTTATTAGGACTACATTAACCACTTTAAGACCGAGCCTCATTTTGGAGTTTGGAGGTTATCAGCTAAAAACTGTTTTTTTTTGCTATAAAATTACTTAGAACCCCCAAACATTATATATATTTTTTTTTTCTAAGACCCTAGAGAATAAAATGACGGCCATTGCAAAACTTTATGTCACACCGTATTTGCGCAGCGGTCTTAAAAGCGCGTTTTTTTTTTGAAAAAATTCAGTTTTTTGAGTTAAAAAATAAGACAACAGTAAAGTTAGGTCAATTTTTTTTCATATTGTGAAAGATAATGTTACGCCGAGTAAAATGATACCCAACATGTCATGCTTCAAAATTGCGTCCGCTCGCGGAATGGCGACAAACTTTGCAACATAAAAATCTCCATTGGCGACGTTTAAAAAATTCTACAGGTTAGCATTTTTGCGTTACAGAGGAGGTCTAGGGCTAGAATTATTGCTCTCGCTCTAACGATCGCGGCGATACCTCACATGTGTGGTTTGCACACCGTTTTCATATGTGGGCGGGACTTGCGTATGCGTTCGCTTCTGCGCGCGAGCTCGCAAGGACGGTGCGCTTTAAATTTTTTTTTTTTTTTCCATAGCGGCGCTAGCAATCTCGCTC
>BLSH010246063.1:387314-413405 GCA_018402905.1 Glandirana rugosa | reverse complement strand
GAGGACGTATCTAATGATATACATATGAAAAATACAAAGGAAAATCTCATATACCGAACAGTTTAATAAGTTAGATGACTCACTAAGGAGTCACATCGTAGGAAACAATATTTAAAGACACTAGGACTACGAAATAGAACCTGGTACAAGAGGAATATTACTAACAAATACTCCCTAAACTTTGTGAGTGTTCATTCACATATCTGTATATAGGTTTGTTACGGTTATATTTATAGTCATTCGCCGCGAGAGATAGTATGTAAATGCTATACATCAGTATATTAAGTTATGTAAGTTATCATTGCAGGTTTAATTTTTGCAGGTTTGTATTTAATTTGGACGTTACTATTGAATGTATTGAATTATATGACTACATATCGTAAATGTATGATAGAGAGCGCCGCTTACTGATATTTATATTGGCATTGTTTGGATATATGTCTATACACTTACTTGTGAGTGTTTCAAATCCCTCATAAACAATCATTATAAGGAGAACATGGTCCAAGATAAAGCATCAGGATCACAGAAATTTATAACAAAGGATGCTACACTGAGGAATCACTCAGTAGATTGAATAATTTGACAAGCCATATACTCTAAAAGGAAACATAAAAAGTATACATATAGTAATCTATGCAGGAGACCCAAGGGATTGAAATAGACCTGTGAAGGTCTGATAGTAAAGAGGGAGAAACAGCATAACCCAGCTAAAGAACATACCTAATATAAAGTGAGTGGATATCCAGTGTAATATGGGTAACCGGCAGCGTCTGATTGGACAGACACTGGTGGCTTTTATAAGCCTCCTAATGCTGAATGCATAACAGCTGACCTGGGCATCCCACCAATGGGGGCACCCGGGGAGCCATCATGATGGTCCAGCCAATGCGGTAATCGCAAAAGGCCGGACGGCGCGCATAGCATGCGTTCCATGCCAGCACGCTTCCCCATCACACTCCTGAAAGAAAGGGCGTCACTTCCGGAGTACAAACGTAATTTCCGGATGACGCCATCAAGTCAAGGGTGCTTGCATCAATACTGATGCTGTGATGCCAACACGGGCATCCAACAGCAATAACAGGAGGATCAGCCCCTAGCGATGGAAAGGAAACAGTGCACCACTAACCACCAAGAAGGAATACACAGTGGCGGAAAGGGGGCACTGCATGACCACCAGCCAGGGACTGAGACCCCCAGTGGTGGAGGAGGACTTTGCACCCGAGGTGGAAAGCTCAACATGCCTGTGTGTGACGGGGACAGGGAGACAAGAGAGCAAATCACCCCCACTCCAGCCCGATTGTGTCGTGTGGGGGCTACCAGTGCCGGGACAGGAAGAATGTAGGTGAACCAGGGTGGAAAAGGCAACAGGGCAAGGTTCAAGAAGGTGATCAGCAACACTGCAGAGTCCAATAACAAAAATACAAGGTATTTAACAGTTAGCATAAGTACACCAATCAGAAACGATTGAGAAGATAAACAAATAAAGAATAGTAATGATGTATATATTAATTATCCTCACATTGATGGAGAAAACAGAGTTACAACTGAGGAATGGCCTGGTAGATATGTAATACTCCTGCTTTCCACTATAACCCATTGATGGAGAATAAGGTATATATAAATATAACCGACATACTATTGTATTACATTAAACGCTCAGTTTTCCCATAGGAAAAGCCCTCCAGGAAAGGTCTATAGCTGAGAATCTCATTGATCCCTGGGGGTGTGTTGGCCCTTAAAGTAAAGATCCAACTGGACTCCCGTTGGAGCACATGTTTGTTCCAATCGCCCCCACAGGAAGTACAAGGGATATGTTCCAATGCAAAAAAAAGTTAAATGTGGGATGCAATAGTTGTGCTCCTGCACCACATGGCGTCCAACCTTGGGGTATAGGTCACCAATATCAGCAGCGTGAACATGATCATAGATCCTTCTCCAAAACTGCTTTCCTTTGGTTCTTTACCCGTTTATTATTATACTATGTATTCCAGTAGAAATATTTTTTATACATGCAGACCCTCCTATCTTCCCTTGATGGGTTTGGATGCTTATGGTTGACACCCTGGTGTGGGATTGCATATCGGCAGTTGCTATTTTTCTTCACTGGCACTGTAAGTTCAAATTATGAAAAATATGGTTACAAGTAGAGTTGAGCGAACCCAAACTGTAAAGTTCAGGTCCATACCGGACTTTGGGGTGTCCGTGCCCCGAACCCGATCCTGGACATTAAAAAAAAAGTCCGGGATCGGGTTCGGAAATTGGGTATTTTTGGCGCCTTTTCTATAGCTGCTGGGCAGCCAATCAACAAGCTTTTCACTAGTTTGCCCTTAGAAGCCATCACAGCCATGCCTACTAATGGCATGGCTGTGATTGGCCAGTGCATCATGTGACCCAGCCTCTATATGAGGCTGGAGTCACGTAGCGACGCGTGTCAGATCGTCTCAGACTAGAGTAGGTAGAGCTTCAAGCCGGTGCTGCGAGGGAAAGATTAGCATTCACAACCATCTCAGACTGCATTATGGAGACCTTCATTGCAGTCCTGTGAGGGAGACATTAGCGTTCAGAACCATCTTATAGTGCATTAGGGAGACGTAACTTTTGGTTTTCTGCGGGAGAGATTATCACTCTAAAACCATCTACTTCTGCATTAGGGACAGGTTCCTCCTGTTGGTGCTCTGAGGGAGAGATTATCATTCTAAAACCATCTACTACTGCATTAGGGACAGGTTCCTCCTGTTGGTGCTCTGAGGGAGAGATTATCATTCTAAAACCATCTACTACTGCATTAGGGAGAGGTTGCTGTTGGTGCTCTGAGGGAGAGTATATCGTTATAAAACCATCTACTACTGCATTAGGGACAGGTTCCTGTTGGTGCTCTGAGGGAGAGATTATCATTCTAAAACCATCTACTACTGCATGAGGGACAGGTTCCTGTTGGTGCTCTGAAGGAGAGATTATCATTCTAAAACCATCTACTACTGCATTAGGGACAGGTTCCTGTTGGTGCTCTGAGGGAGAGATTATCATTCTAAAACCATCTACTACTGCATTAGGGAGAGGTTCCTGTTAGTGCTCTGAGGGAGAGTTTATCGTTCTAAAACCATCTACTACTGCATTAGGGAGAGGTTACTGTTGGTGCTCTGAGGGAGAGTTTATCGTTCTAAAACCATCTACTACTGCATTAGGGAGAGGTTCCTGTTGATGCCCTGAGGTAGAGTTTATCGTTCTAAAACCATCTACTACTGCATTAGGGAGAGGTTCCTGTTGGTGCTCTGAGGGAGAGTTTATCGTTCTAAAACCATCTACTACTGCATTAGTGATAGGTTCCTGTTGGTGCTCTGAGGGAGAGTTTATCGTTCTAAAACCATCTACTACTGCATTAGGGACAGGTTCCTGTTGGTGCTCTGAGGGAGAGATTATTGTTCTAAAACCATCTACTACTGCATTAGGGACATGTTCCTGTTGGGGCTCTGAGGGAGAGATTA
This sequence comes from Glandirana rugosa, assembly GCA_018402905.1. Taxonomy (NCBI): domain Eukaryota; kingdom Metazoa; phylum Chordata; class Amphibia; order Anura; family Ranidae; genus Glandirana; species Glandirana rugosa. Next base: position 409,917 of record BLSH010246063.1, on the reverse strand, counting down.
TCATTCTAAAACCATCTACTACTGCATTAGGGAGAGGTTCCTGTTGGTGCTCTGAGGGAGAGATTATCATTCTAAAATCATCTACTACTGCATTAGGGAGAGGTTCCTGTTGGTGCTCTGAGGGAGAGTTTATCGTTCTAAAACCATCTACTACTGAATTAGGGAGAGGGTCCTGTTGGTGCTCTGAGGGAGAGTTTATCATTCTAAAACCATCTACTACTGCATTAGGGAGAGGTTCCTGTTGTTGCTCTGAGGGAGAGTTTATCGTTCTAAAACCATCTACTACTGCATTAGGGACGGGTTCTTGTTGGTGCTCTGAGGGAGAGATTATCATTCTAAAACCATCTACTACTGCATTAGGGACAGGTTCCTGTTGGTGCTCTGAGGGAGAGATTATCATTCTAAAACACTCTACTATTGCATTAGGGAGAGGTTCCTGTTGTGCTCTGAGGGAGAGATTATCATTCTAAAACCATCTACTAATGCATTAGGGACAGGTTCCTGTTGGTTTTCTGAGGGAGAGTTTATCGTTCTAAAACCATCTCCTTCTGCATTAGGGAGAGGTTCCTGTTGGTGCTCTGAGGAAGAGTTTATCATTATAAAACCATCTCCTACTGCATTAGGGAGAGGTTCCTGTTGGTGCTCTGAGGGAGAGCTGGTAGACGCGCTGCTGAGGGCATTCCCAAATGACACAGGGGGCTCTGTGGAAGCACAAGGCGAAGGCAGAGGAGGAGGAGGAGGAAGAGGTCGCCAACGCAGCTGTCGCACCGCCAGCACCTCAGAAGGCAGGGTTAGCATGGCCGAAATGTAGAAAAGCTTTGTCACCACAACAAACAGCACCAGCTGATAGGCAACGTCTTAGCAGGAGGCAGTATTTCATCAACATGGTGGAACAGTATGTGTGCACATACCTACACGTACTGACTGATGGGTCTGCCCCATTCAACTTCTGGGTCTCCAAATTGGGCACATGGCCTGAGCTTGCCCTTTATGCCTTGGAGGTGCTGGCCTGCCCTGCAGCCAGTGTATTGTCTGAACGTGTGTTTAGCACGGCAGGGGGCGTTATCACAGACAAGCGCAGCCGCCTGTCCACAGCCAACATGGACAAGCTAACGTTTATTAAAATGAACCAGGCATGGATCCCACAAGACTTGTCTGTACCTTGTGCAGAATAGACATTTAGACCGGCCTCACACAGCCATTGGTATACTTGTTTTTTTTTTAATATGTCTCAATATTTTGGGGGCTACCCCAATTAGAAAGAAAAAAAAACAAACAAATAACAGTGTTGGCTACCTCCTCCTCCACTACCGCCACTTCCACCTACACTGCCACGGTCACGGCCTAGTCAACCTCTAGGCTCCTACTCCACATCCACCTCCTCCTCCCATTTTTATGATTTTAAGTGTTTTCCCTATCCACATTTGTTTGTAGGGTACTTGTCCTACTCCTTACCCCCATTTTGCTTCCTTTTGCAGCCCTCTAGCCCTTTCCAGGACTTTTTTACAGCCATTTTAGTGCTCAAAAGTTCGGGTCCCCATTAACTTCAATGGGGTTTCGGGGTCCGGGGTAAAGTTTGGGTCAAGTTCGGTACCGAACCTGAACTTTTCCGAGAAGTTCGGCCGAACCAGATGAACACGAACATCCAGGTGTCCGCTCAACTCTAGTTACAACTATTGATGTATGCATCATTGCATATGATGTATGTTGCAATATTGCTAATTTTTGACATTTATTACTGTTTCATCTCTAGTGCATTTATGTACTTTAACATTGAACACTAATCTCCCTGAAGAAGACTTACAAGACGTCAACACGTCAGAGTTCCATGTGACATGAAGTACTTGCATTGTACCATGTGACTGTATTTTACCTTTTACCATATTTCTACTCATTTTAATGTTGTCCTAATAAAATTTGTACTTTATTATACCTACTTGTCTGGCAGTGCCTTTAAAGTCTCGTAAAATTTCCCCGCTTTTATATTGTTTTTTTTATCGGCTATGGTTCAGGAGAACGGTGTCTCCAAACCGGGTGCCCCCCTCCCATAGACTCCAATGTTAAGTCTGAAATTCATCCAACAATTGCCGGTCAATGACCGGCATTTGGGGGACCCGGTATGGCCGAACCATAGGTTCTGGAGATCCCAAACTTGAACCAGTTATTGTCCAGGGGGCCCTCCCCATTTATCCCAAGTTTGGTATTTTTATCGCCTATGGTTCGGGAGAACGGTGTCCCCAAACCGGGTGCCCCCTCCCATAGGCCCCAATGTTAACTACTTCAGCCCTGGATGGATTTCCCAGTTTAGGACCAGAGCACTTTTTGTGATTCGGTACTGTGTCGCTTTAACTGACAATTGCGCGGTCGTGCGACATTGTACCCAAACAAAAATTTCACCCCTTTTTTTCCCACAAATTTTCTTTTGGTGGTATTTGATCACCTCTGTGTCATTTGTGATTACCGCTATAAACAAAACAAGAGCAACAATTTTGCAAAAAAAAACAATATTTCTTACATTTTGCTAAAATACAAATCCAAAAAAATATAAACAAACATTTTTTTTCATCGGTTTTGGCTGATTTATATTCTTCCTCATATTTTTGGTAAAAAAAAAAAATCGCAATTGGCGTTTTTTGATTGGTTTGCGCAAAAGTTGCCGCATTTACAAATGAGGAGAATTCATTTGTGGGTTTTTTTTATATTTTACTAGTAATGGTGGCGATCTGCAATTTTTAGCGGTACTGCGATATTGCGGTGCACATGTCGGACCATTTTGACACTTTTTTGGGACCATTGGCATTTATACAGCGATCAGTGCTATGAAAATGCACTGATTACTGTGTAAATGCCATTAGCAGTGAAGGGGTTAACCTGAAGGGGGCACTCTAAGGGTTAATTGTGTTCCCTCAGTGTGTTCTAACTCTATGGGGGCTTGGCTGGCAGGGGGAGGGAAGTGATCACGGCTTCCATGTACAGGAAGCCTGTGATCACATCCCTTCCCCCTCTGTCAGAAAGGAGATCTGTGTTTACATACATGGACCTCAGTTGTCTCACTGCGGGGGTAGCATCACGGGTAGCTGGCAGAGATAGAGTCCACCCTACCCACTCCCTGGCCCCCCGAAGCACAGTGAACGCGCAAGCACACCTCCGGCTGTGTGTGCGCGCTCACAATATTCGTTCTCGCGGCCGCCGTGAAGTGACGGCGTTTCGCGATAACGAACCACTTTGCTGCCGTCAAGCCACAGTGGGTGGTCGGCAAGTGGTTAAAGACTGCTAAAGTATTTGTTGTAAGGGCCCCTTGAGACACTGGGGCCCCTTACAACAGTACTGCCTGTGCCCCCATGATGGTGGCCCTGACTTTCCCGCGCCTAAGTTCGCCTCTGAACACGGCCTCATAAGTGGCCATCAGTGCAGCTTCATCAGTGGCCATCAGTGCAGCCTATTAGTGCTTATCAGTGCAATCACATCAGTGCAGCTTACCAGTACCGCCTCATCAGTGCCCATCAGTGCAGCCTTATCAGTGCCTATCAGTGCAGTCTATCAGTGCCCATCAATGCAGCCTATCAATGCCCATCAGTGCAGCCTATCATTATCCATCAGTGTAGCCTATCATTGCCAACCAGTGTAGCGTATCATTGCCCACCAGTGCAGCCTAACAGTGCCCATAAGTGCAGCCTATCATTGCCCATCAGTGCAGCATATCATTGCCCATCAGTGCAGCCTATTAGTGCCCATAAGTGTAGCATATCAATGCACATCAATGCAGCATATCTTTGTCCATCTGTGCAGCATATCAGTGCCCATAGGTGCAGCATAGCATTGCCCATCAGTGCAACATATCATTGCCCATCAGTGCAGCATATCATTGCCCATCAGTGCAGCCTATCAGTGCCCACAAGTGCAGAATATGATTGCCCATTTGTGCAGCCTTATCAGTGCCCCTCAATGCAGCCTATCATTGCCCATAAGTACAGCATATCATTGCCTATTAGTGCAGCCTTATCAGTGCCCATCAATGCAGCCTATCATTGCCCATCAGTGCAGCCCTATCAGTGCCCTTCAATACAGCCTATCGTTTCCCATAAATGCAGCATATCATTGCCCATTAGTGCAGCCTTATCAGTGCCCTTCAATGCAGCCTATCAATGCCCCTCAGTGCAGCCTCATCAGTGACCTTCAATGCAGCCTATTATTGCCCATCAATGCAGCTTATCATTGCCCATCAGTGCAGCATCATCAGTGCCCTTCAATGCAGCCTATCATTGCCCATCAATGCAGCCTATCATTGCCCATAAGTGCAGCAGGGGGGATCAGGAGGAAACTGTCAGGAGGATCTGGTGGCCGGATCACACAGAGTGGCGATCTCCAGCTGAAACACGGCTTCTATATGAATAGCCAGCAGCTGTCAAATGAAGTACCGCCTTCTGGACCGGATACTCTAATAGACAGCGCACAAGTCCAACGCCGATCTAGGAGGTGGGACATCTGACAGCTGCCTGCTATTCATATAGAAGCTGTGTGTCAGCGGGAGATCCCTGCTCTGTGTGGTCCGGCCACCAGATCCTCCTGACAGTTTCCTCCCGATCCCCCCTGCTGCACTTATGGGCAATGATAGGCTGCATTGGTGCAGTTCCTGTCTGGTCGCTTCTGGCAGAAGCGGTGCAACCTTTTTCACAGGGCATCAGAGTGGTCCAGGGGGGGCAGGGAGCCCCCCTCCAGGCCGCTCTGATGGCCGCACCGCTCCTGCCAGAAGCGATCAGCCAGAAAACTGTCAGCCCAGTCCGCCGCTGCTCCACACTTGCCCTCCACTAATTTGCACTCGCCAAATGCGAGCAGGCAAGTAAAAACTTGGTGGGCTGCAGTCCAGGGTCTTGTACAGAGTGTCTAGGTGTCCCAGGAGCCACACATAAAGTCTGCTGTATGGTAGTGAATGGCACTCTCAGCCTGGATCCCACCAGGCCATGCCCACAATGTGTTTCACTCCGCCCACCAGAGCTAACTCATGGGTCTTGACTTGATGTGCGGCTCCAGGGACACCAAATCCCTCTCTAGTATTGCCTGGAGCATAGATGAGCTCCCTTCCCTGCCATTACTCACAACGGTGGGCACAGGACTTCATTCCCATACAGCCTGAGCAGCTCACACACATGTCCTTGGTTAGCAGAGTGTCTTGTACAACTATGCAAAACAGAAGATAAGGTTGGAGTTCAGCTTTAAGTTCTTTGAAGTGAAAAGTGTCAGTAGTTTGGAGTTTTATTTGGGCTTTACTTTGAACAACTAAGTAGATTCATGGATTGTTACATAGTATACATGTAAGGGTAGGCAGGTGGTAGTTGTTTGTCACATCCTCCATGTTCCCCTCATTGGGCGCCAAGCATGGGTCACATGAGAGGCCTACCCTGGGTTATATTCTTCTGGGCTGCACTGGGCTTTGTGCCGTTTTCATCCATGCCCTGGGACAAGGCTGTCGTGGGGGATTACTCAACCTTATGGTGGGCCTCTACTCTTAGAGATGGAGGTACACCATGTACACTTGCACTGCAACTGTTCTCCAGTTAACTATCGGTTACCCGTAACAATGTACACCTTCACTGTAATCTGCATTTAGGAGGGACATGCTGAGGCAATGTCCTCATCCACCGGCCCAGCGGTTTCCTCTAAAACTCCCCAGTAGCGAAGTGGGCCCTGCCGTGCACCATGCATGGGCTCCATACGTGCACTTAACTTAACTCTTGAACTTCTGTACAGGATGGGAACCTCTACAGTGTAAATTGGCCTCCGTTGCTCTGGGAGACAGACTGCTGGCAAATGGAGTGTCGACAGTATCTCCCTTGCTGCTAGAGGCCATTCCACCTATATCAGGTACACGCTATTGACGAACTGCTGTAAAACTTCCGTTACCCTAGGTAGCCACTTGTGTCTTCACACTACTCCACTCCACACCGATGTCTTCATACCCCAATGTGTTTAAGACCCACTCAGTGAACAATGTGTGCTGATTACTTGCTGTACACCACTTTCAGCAACTTTAGATTAGGCAGGGACAACATTACAAATGCTGGAGCCAGAGAAGAACCCGCCAAAAGACCAAGGAACCGGGAAAGGCATTAACTCCTACCCTTCCAGCGGGGACAGTGCGTTACTGGCTATTTTAACCTGCTTACATACAGCTGCCATAACTTCAGTTCCCACCTTTATCATCATTCATCAATATTAATTAAGACCACTGCATGGCATTGCTATGCCCCAATAAACTGTCATTTAAATAAAAATACAAATATGTCTAGAGGTCACAAATTCAGTCAAACTAGTACTGAAAGACAAGGGCAAATGTGTTCAGTGACAAATTTTTAAATCCCAGTACTTTCCATGTTTTGGGTGTTAAAGTACATTTAATCAAATTACATTTATTTTCCTAAAGTAATGTCATTGTTTTTATATCTAAATGTAGCGCTCAGCCCCGGAGGGGTTGCTCAAAATATGCCCAGATCTCCCTTGCTATTACAGAGGCTGCTTGCCACGAACACCATTCGATGCACGCCCACATCACAGGCTCAATCTAGGGGATGTCTTTTTGTAGATTAATTGCAGCAATCAACGGGAGAGAGGGATAGGGTGCAGGATACGCCAAAATGTCAGGAGAAATTAACAGGACAAACTTAAGACAACATCTCCTTGTACCAGCCCTTGCTGGTAGAAGGGAATGGCCAGCTAATCTGAAACACTGTGTGAGCAGTTCCAGTCCTTACAGCAACCTGTGGTACTTACATCCCCAAGCCCAAGAACACCTGGGATCCATAATCAAAGTCTTAAGCCTGATACACACTATATGTTTTTTTTTCGTTCAAAAACGCACGGATTTCTGTACTAAAACAAATTATGTTAGTACAACGATCTCCCCTACTGTGCTATTGGGTTTTGACAGGGGGACTGTGCCCCACCAGAACACACCGGTCATTGCTTGCAGCCATTGGCTGTCAGCTCTGATTGGTTGTCGATCAGATGCTGTTTTTCAGCATATCTGTTCGACAGAAGCTGGTTGTGAGACCTGCTGAACTGAACGTTTTTGGCTGGCTTTTGGCCCATGTGTACCTGGCATGACTTCTAAAGTCCAAGGACAGCTGTCTGCCACCAAGCCTCCATGCGACACTCTCCAGTGAGGAAGAAAAGGGTCTTTCTCCAGACCACAGAGGCCGTTTCTTCACTGTGCATGTGTTGACATGACGTCGGCACAGCAAATACCCTGCATATTTCCTGAACCGTGCAGGTTTAAGAGATATGCAGGGCACCTACAGGTAAGCCTCATCATAGGCTTACCTGTAGGTTAAAGTGGTTGTCACAAGTTGACAACCACTTTAACAGGAGAGGGGTTTAGGATCACAGCACACTCCAAAATGTTCAGTAGCCACAGTAGAAGGACAAACTTCCCTCTAATCTCCCAAAGAACAGCTTTTCTGGGGGTATCAGGGTATGGATGTTGACTGCCTTGCAACGGCAGTCCATAAAGCAGCCTCTGGCAATTGGTTCCCTTATGACACATGCTCAACTTTCAGCCTCAGTGAAGTCTTTACTCACAGTGTCCCAGGAGCTTTCTGCCACCTAGCATCCTCAGGAAAATCCTCTGTGAAGGAAATAAGGATCCCTCGTTTAGGCCAGGGTTCAGAGACAGTGCCCTTCAGCAAGGGTACTTCTTTGGTAATTCTCTTCATGCCTTGAACCCAACAACCGCTGAGGCCCAATGAACAATCTCTTATCTCTCTGGCTATCTCCCACAGGCAACAGTCCCCCAATGGACTTTAACGCTCACTGATGAGGAAAGAACCATCTGTTCAGGCTTCCTGCCCATTCATCACCTCCCCGACCACCTTCTGGATATACCTCCCCAGAGATTGGCTGGTGCATGATAAATATTCAGCTGATCATTTCAATCTATGCACTGGAAGCTTCTTCTAGAGGCAGGGGAAAGCAATCAAACTCTCAGCTCAGGAATCCTGATCAGACCCAACCGATCAACAATCATTCCACTTGCTGAAAACTAAATTTACCTAACAGCCTAACTTGGAGGGTACTATACTACATTGGGAGAACGTATGATAGGATGACAACACAAGAGCACAAATGAGTGAATTGTACAGATGGTGTTACTCTGTAACAGGAAGTACCAACCCAAGATTCTTCATGACAGGCTCACTGGGTAATATTTTACTAAACTACACATTCAACATATAAAAAATGAGTTTTAAAATTACTGGAACATGTGAGATTTTAGTGATTGGGTTTACATATACTTTCCGTATAACTCAGCAAATTACATATTTTCATTTGCTTTTTGTAGCGATCACAAGCCAGAATTTCCACTTCATTAGCGTTGCAGAAGTGATGTGGTATTGTCAGCTCAGTCATGTATTGACGGCATCTGATAGTGGAACGTCTGAGAATATGAGAAGAAGCCACAGCTTTAACCTAAAGGTTTTGTTATGCATCATAGCTTACAATAATTAGTTAGGAAGTATGTGCTGATAAGCAAATGCATTACCATAAAGTACAACAATTACTTAGCACTTCAAGAAGAGGCATCATCAGACGACGCTGATAATTACCTTCATACCACGAGTCCTGCGGTAGCAGAAACAACAAGCTGAGTGGGTACCCCTAGAATTCTTTGCCATTCAGAATCTATCTTTTCCCAGGTTAACATTTTTCAGTATGTCCGGGGTCACAGTTGGAGCCTCCTGCCATTTGGATGCATCTGAATTATCTCAAATCACATAACACGGTCTTGTCAGTACTGAATGATGTACTCCACTGTCTATCTGTTATAAAAAATTCATATCAGAATAAGGCTCTGAGGGCTCATTGTTCAGCTTTTTATCATGCTATACTAGGTACAGGCAGCTCTATGACAGACTATAACTGTGTTGCAGTCTGGTAATGATGCACTGCGCTACACTAAGACAAATATGTAAACTGCTATAGCTGACTCCTTTCTGAAAAAGCCAGCTGCCTGCCTGTCTTTGGGCTCTACAGTTGAATATGTCTACTGGAAATGAACTTTGAACTTCCAACCTGCTTAAAGTATATCTAACCCCAAAAATAGATACACTATATTACCGAAAGTATTGGGATGCCTGCCTTTAAATGCACATGAACTTTATTGGCGTCTTAGTCCATAGGGTTCAATATTGAGTTGGCCCACCCTTTCCAGCTATAACAGCTTCAACTCTTCTGGGAAGGCTGTCCACAAGGTTAAGGAGTGTGTCTATGGGAATGTTTGACCATTCTTCCAGAAGAACATTTGTGAGGTCAGGCACTGATGTTGGACGAGAAGACCTGGCTTGCAGTCTCCGCTTTAATTTATCCCAAAGGTGTTCTATCGGGTTGAGGTCAGGACTCTGTGCAGGCCAGTCAAGTTCCTCCACCCCAAACTCACTCATCCATGTCTTTATGGACCTTGCTTTGTGCACTGGTCCAAATCATTTGGTGGAGGGGGATTATGGTCTGGGGTTGTTTTTCAGCGGTTGGGCTTGGCCCCTTAATTGCAGTGAAGGGAACTCTTAAGGCGTCAGCATACCAAGACATTTTGGCCAATGTCATGCTTCTTTGTGGGAGCATTTTGGGGATGGCCCCTTCCTGTTCCAACTTGGCTGTGCACCAGTGCACAAAGCAAGGTTCATAAAGACATGGATAAGTGTTAGAGAAATTAGATGCTTATTTTATAATCATTTATGAATTAGATGCTTATTTTATAAAATCATTTATACCTGCTTACAAACTGCTTTGAAATATAAGCTAGAATTACTTTCGTTTCCTGGAGGCAAGAATTATTTTTGGTTTCTAGTTTTGTGAGACTAGCTACATCTACTTCTAGGAAATGACAATAAAGGTTCAAGCCCAGGCATACAAGCCAACCAATCATTGTCCAGAAGGGGTGGCTAAGTCAGCATCATTTTTTGAAAGTATATAAAGTCTAAGCTAATCATTGCCAATTAGACAAGCCCAGATAGGCGTCTATCAGGCTAGCTGTTGTGTATGCATCCCTATTGCATGGGTCACAGTGGCTAGAACCAGTAGACAAGTATATATAGAGAATTGCGCCTTGTAAGTTCTGCTTGTCTCCTCATACAAGAAAATAAACTTCTTAACTTGATCCTGAGTGCAGTCTAAGGTGAATTTCCCTCACAGTAACCGAGTTTGGGGTGGAAGAACTTGACTGGCCTGCACAGAGTCCTGACCGCAATCCTATAAAACACCTTTGGGATGATTTTGAGCCGAGATTGCGAGCTAGGCCTTCTTGTCCACATCAGTGCCTAACCTCAAAAATGCGTTTCTGAAAGAATGGTCAAACATTCCCATAGACACACTCCTAAACCTTGTGGACAGCCTTCCTAGAAGAGTTGAAGCTGTTATAGCTGCAAAGGGTGGGCCACCTCAATATTGAACCCTACGGACTAAGACTGGGATGCCATTAAAGTGTTACTAAACTCAACTTTTTTATTACAATAACAAACATGTTATACTTACCTTCCCTGTGCAGTGTTATTGCTCAGAGCGGCCCGATCCTCGCTCCTCTTCTTCTTCTGCGGGACTACCATAGCCATAGGCCCATCCCCCACTTCCTCTGATTGACAGCAACAAGAGCCAATGCCAATAATGCAGGGTCAGGGGAAGTAAGGGGAGGAAAGATGCAGCCCTGTACAACGCTGATCTATACTCCCCTCTCTTCCCCTTCACACAGGGAAGGGGGGGGGGGGCACAGGGACACTGAAAGTGTTTTTTACCTTAATGCCAGCAATGCATTAAGGTAAAAAACATTTTAGATTTAGTAACACTTTAAAGTTCATGTGTATGTAAAGGCAGGCGTTCCAATACTTTTGATAATATAGTGTATGTAATATATTGCAGTCTATCAGGCCTTAGATGAGGTGCCTGCATTAGTTTTCTTTTTAATTTTTTTCCCTTTTATGTTAACCTAGTAATCTCTGGGTGGCTATGTTTAATCTATTATTGTCTCTATGAAAAGAATCATTGCAGCCACCCAAACTGGACATTAAAGCGGTATTAAATAAAACGGAGGCTCTTCCTATTCACATCCCTACCCCATTATTAACCACACTACAAACCAACTTCCCGTATCATTGGCGCTCCTCATCCCTTAAATACTTGGTTATTCATTTGACCACTACCTATCACGCCCTCTACCAAGCAAATTATCCCCCGCTCATTTCGGAAATTAACCGACTTCTACGTCAATGGGAGGAATACCCTCTCTTTTGGGAAGGATAAACGTTCTCAAGATGTTAATGCTGCCAAAGTTGTTATACTTCTTTGAAACCTTACCTATAAATGTCTCATTGTCTCAGCTTAAACATATCCAGCAGGCTTTTCTGCAGTTTCTGTGGCGCGGTAGAGCCCACAGGATAGCAAGTTGAGTGGTTTTTGCCCCCCCCGTTCCCGCGGAGGACTAGGGGCTCCGGATATTGTAAATATTTCCTAGCTACTCATCTGAAAGCGACCATTTCCTGGACGGCGAGATATGCGTCCAGCAGGTGGTCGGAAATTGAACTCAGTGTCACTCGACCTGTGCACTTATGTTCTCTACTGTGGTCAGACCTACACTCATCAATCTCTGAACTGAATAATCTATGTCTAGGTCCAATGCTATTCACTCTAGCTATTTGGAGAAAATGCTTAAAGTGGTAGTAAACCCTCCTATGATTTTCAGCCAAGAAAGCTGCCATCTTGGCCTCTGTTTAATCTACAACTGCCATGATGCTGCACATGTGATCAGCTATGACACCAGCCATTGGGTGGTTTGACAGTTTGGTTTAGAGCACAACCAATGGTAGTGTTACATTTCCGGCACATGCCGGAAATGGAACTGGTTTTTAAACTGTTAAATGGATGGGTTTACTACCGCTTTAAGACAGTTCCCCCTTTCTTCCCCCTGCCCCCCCTTCTTAATATATTATTCAACCCAGATATGCCTGATAGTTTGTCCTATGGGCGTGTGCACCCATGGTCGCGGGCTGGCATTTTCCAGCTCCGTGACCTGGTGCACCCGGTGATGAGGAAGCTAACTCCTTTTAGGGAACTCCACGATAAGTATGAGATCCCACATAATCTCTTTTACTTTTATCTACAAATTAAACATTTTTTTGGTTCTAAATCCCCAACCCTATCTTTGGAGAAACCTACAGCATTTGAGTTGCTGAGCGCCCAAGGTCCACACCAATCAAATCTTATTTCATCAATATATAAAATTTTACATGATACCCCTCCACTTACAGTGACCTCTCATAGTTATATGCAAAAATGGGCCTCTATTATTCAAACACCTATATCTCTCCCACAGTGGAGAAACATCTGGGACTCAATCTCTAAATCGTCTAGATGTGTAGAACAGAAGGAGACAGCCTATAAAATTCTCCTATTTTGGTACAGGACTTCAGAAATCCTCCACAAATTCGACCCTTCTCTCTCCCGGGTATGCTGGAGATGCCACAAATCTGTAGGCACTCATTATCATATTTTTTGGGACTGCTCGAGGATACGTCCTTTCTGGTCCTTGGTTCAGTCCCTCCTACAAGATATATTTAATGTAGACATCCCCCTAGAACCAGTGACCTACTTATTAGGACTTCCAATACAGGGGATCCCTAAGCATTCTAGAAAGCTGATGACCTTTATTTTATTAGCTGCCAAAAGAACGATCCCCAATTGCTGGTTATCCCCTACTCCCCCCTCACAGTTTCAACTCAGACAAAATATTTCCCAAATCCGCAGAATGGAACACATGACAGCTACAATACACGACACTATGCCAAACTTCACAAAGACCTGGGATTTATGGGATAACTCTAGCTATAACCCCGAAGCCATGCCATGCATCTCTGATTAACCCCAACATTGTTAAATCTAATGACTATTTGCTCCTCTCCTACTTTCTTCTTTAGAAAAGCACGCAAGTTATTACCCATGGTGTATCCCCCCCAGGGTTGCCAACCGCCAGTAAATTTACTGACAGCAACTGTCTATGAATACCAGGGTCTGATAATTTGTCATGCTGTGCTGATTTTTTTAAGTGTAAACCAAACAAATTACATGATATGGGTATTGGCAGTGTTTCCATGTTGTGTTTGAATATCAATTGCCTTATTTTTTAATGGGAGTTCTGTTATTTTTCAGGTTGCCAGTAAAAAATGTTCTCCGCCAGTAAATTTTCCATGTTTTGCCAGTAAAAAATGCTGCAGGAGGTTGGCAACACACTGATCCCCCCCCCCTTTTTTCTTCATTCCTTCTACCCCCTCTTATGTTATACCAGATCTACTGAGGTTGTCACGGGTCATACAGTACAATCACACAGGTTGGCGGGTCGAGCTACATTTGGACATTGAGGAATTCCCTCCAATATGAGAGAAGCTCCCCGGATTGAAATACTTGAATGCTTACAGTTGTCTTGTCTTTCCTTCGGTTGCCCGTGGCTCCCTTAAATATACAATTGTATGTTTATTCTTATAAGGTTTGATGTTTACCTTTTCAAACGTATACTAACACTTCCTGTTTGTACAATCTTGTATAATCTTGCAAAAATGTAATAAAAATACAATTACAACAAAAAAAAGTGGTATTAAACCCAAAAGCAAACATTTATTATATTAAAGCTTGCCAATTCTTAGATGCAGTGGATGCATTCATTTTTTACCCTTTCTTTCCTTTATTTTTATCTGGTGATCCTGCCAGTAAGTCTATTGTTTTTCAACAAAACAAGCTTTCTTTCATATGTATCAGTTAAGAGTATTGAGACAAACCATTTACTGTGCTTCTGACAGTGGTGCTTACAATGACCAGGTTTTATTTATTCCTGTAAAACTTTTTTCCCAAAAAAATAAAGTTGCTGTTAGTACAGTGTGAGCTGGAGTTTGACTTCAATTTGTTAGTGCCCCTGTGCTCCTTCTCCAGAGTGTGGGCACTCTAATACAGAAAGTGTGTTATTGGGCAGATCACCAGGTGAAAACAGAGGGGAAAAAAGCAAAACATTCTTAAGGTCCCTTTCACGTGGGCTGTCCGGTCAGGTCTACCTGTCAGTTTTTCAGATGGACCTGATTGGACCCTCCAGTCTCTTCTGTGGAGTGGTGCATGTCAGCTGACACCTGCCTCCATCCTAACCTATCTGCTAAAAGCAGATGGATGTGGGACCTGTTCCCTATTCGTCTGGCAGATTAGATGGCATTGGATAGAAACTGACAGATGGTCCGTTTCCATCTGATAGCCCCATAGATGAGAGCGGCTGTGTCCTGCATAGTGGAGCGTACACGGACCTGTAATCCGTCTGTTCAGTGGGGATCAGCGGAGAGGGAAACCCGCTAAGCAAGCGCATCACGCTTCAAGGAGGCACCCGTGTGAAAGGGGTCTTAAGGTGCGTGAAAGATTCAATTAACCTACTAGCGCTGAGCATACGCAAATGTGCAGCCTCTCGGTAGCTGGGCCTTGGTACCGAGTGGCCGCATATTTGTGTGCAATAGCGCCATGCTCGCTCCCGGCACAGTGAATGGCAGCTAACGACAGCCAATCATGGTGGTCACATGGCCAAAAGCCCCGGCATTCTAAAGCCCTTAAAGTCAGGTGACCAGACATCCCCGGTTTCAAGGGACAGTCCCCGGATTGAGGACACTGTCCCCAGACCAAATCTGTCCCCGGTTTTGTTCCCAGATTGGATTTGAACAGGGCAATTTCAAAGACACTCAATGGAGAATAAAAAAAAAAATTTTGAATCACACACACCGGCTCCACCGATCCTACTAGCTTAGGGGGTGTATTTCTTTCCATTATTTGTGCCCCTTTCTGAGGATCATGTGCTGATCTATTTCTTCCGTTTCTGGCGCATGCCCATTCTGCTCCAGCTTGCATGTTCTTCTGCCTTGGCTCAAATCCCAGCCAGCTGCCTGCCTGCCTATGTCATTGCCTTCCACAGCGGAGTGATTTTCCTCCGCTCAGCTCCGCTCTCCACCCAGTAGTAGCAGGGGCCTGGAGAGTGAGACTTGAGAGGCTCTGAGGTGGGTGGCAGCAACAAGCAAAGAGAGGCAGCTGAGCTCAGCGATAGCGTCCAGCAGCAGGTGTGATGATGTCACGTGTGAGACACACACAAAGTCATGATATGACGCATGAGACGCAAGCATGGCGGCCCCACTGCGAAAAGCAACTCCATTTTGTGATGGTCAGCCATTGCAGTTTGAATGTAGGACAAAACTCCTCATTTCCAGCCCCTCCCTTTCTGGCCAGATCAACTTCAAAGGGGGCCATCTGATCATGGTTTATGACCGGTCAGGAAGAAAAGGCCTGTTTGTTTCTCTTAAACAGCCATAAACCGAACTGATGTTTGGACATGCGACACAGAAAATCACCCAAGCAATCCAAAAGGTAGAAAAACTTACATACAGTCATAACTTTTGCTGGGAGCATGTCATAGTTATAAAACGTACATATTTGAACGTAGAAATTTGCCCCGCATTATTCAAATGTAAACATTCCCCCCTTGTTACCCAAAGAGGGATAGAACTAGTATGTTCCCTTCCCAGGGTCCTAGTAGGTCTCAGAACTCTCATGTTTGGAGTCATTTAAAAGCTTTATGCATGCTGAGATTGAATTTCTTACTGTGAGATTTGCTGGGCAGCGCAATCATGAGATATGATTTTCATAAACCACGGGTGAATTATGAAGCATGTATCTCAACGGCCCGCCCTGGACATTGTCTAAGAAACCGCCCACTCATGTGAATGACCAGGGGCATATGGCTCCACCCCTTGTCACCCAGAGAAAAGGGATTGCCAAGATCAATTCTCAATTCTCAATCACCATCAATGAAGCAACATCAGAGAACCAGAAAATATTTTTTGAAACACTGATTAGGCACGGACATTTCAAACGCAGGTATTTAATTCTGTCCTTTGCTGTATATTTTGTCTCAGTATTTTGCAACCTTCTTTTATTGTTCTTTAAATATTTTACTGCACCTAAAGCTTCACCTTTTCATTATTAAACCTTATTTTGAAAAGTGTTCATTTTGTCCCTAAAGCTCTTAATGCAGCTATCACGAATCTGTTCCTTTGAAGAGTGCTACTTTTTTTTAAAATAACCCATCTGGATATACCTGTATGTGAAAATATATATATCCCCAGATTTCATTTTAAAAATCTGGTTAGCTTACCTTAAAGTTTTGGTGGGAGCCGGCGCCAAGGGGTTAAAGCAGATCTTATTAGGGAGAATTCTCTATCCACCTTGCTTTGTGGATGGAGGAATCTGATATTTTTTTTGTTAAGTAGTTGGATTCAAAAACAAAAAAGACACCTTAACTCTCTCCCTCTCTGTCTGCATGTCACCCATTCATATAATCTTCCCTAATTTGTAGGTAAGAGACCTTCCTCTGCTCCAAAGCTACGTCCTCCTGTCTTCTGGGGACCAGATGTAAGACTGAAAGGGTGGTTGGGATGTGTGAACGGAAAGGAAACAAAAGTGGGAAAAATAATGAGGAGGAGGAAAAAGGGAAGAAAAAGGGTGGCTGGAAGGCAGGGCCATCTTAATGCACGGGCACACCTGGGCACTGCCCAAGGGCCCCAAGTGCATGGGGGCCCCATGATAATCTTGCATTACATCATATTTGGCAACTGTCCCAGATTTGCTGGGATAGTCACAGTTTTTACTAAGCTGTGCTGAGATGGCCATGTCCCAGGCGGGTCCTGAAACCTGTATTGTGCCACCCTGATCCCAATATTGTGCTGAGCCCTTCTGCCTCCCCCTCTGTACCTCTTTGTGTTGATTAGTCTTTGACCTATGGCATGTTTTCTTATTGTTGAAATTAGATTTCATTCAAAGTACTAATAAATATATGTTTAAAACGAGTTCCACCCCCACCCTGCAAAAAACGAAAAGTTACATACTTAGTTAATTAAAAGTTAGTTAGGTAAAAGTTACATACGAGAGTTGATGTTTCCATTGACTCTCGGGTGCTGCTGCCGCCATCGCCTGTAAGGGAAACCAGCGGCAAAGCCTTGTGGCTTCATAGCCAGTTCCCTACTGCGCACGTGCAAATCACACTTTCTGAATGGCCTGGCAGTGGGGGAAGGAGGAGGGGGGGCAATCTTCGGAAGGAGGTCTCTCGGAGATGGGGACGGGTATGTGTCAAAAACAGGTACCCACTCTCCCCCGAAAGGTGCCAAATGTGGCACCGGAAGAAGGAGGGGGAAGGCAGATAAGCCGACCTTCCACTTTTGGGTGGAGCACTTCTTTAATTCCATCAGCTGTGTATACTTTAATTTTTGAGAGTAGGTGTGTAAATTTGGGCAGGCTGGTAGGGGCCCCAGTGCATTACTTTGCCCAGGGGCCAATGATGCTATTAAGACGGCCCTGCTGGAAGCAAAAAATGAGGTTGGCAAATTAAAAGAGAAACCTGAAGGGAAGCGGGGAAGGGGAAGGAAAAGTATACTCAGAATCTGGTGTGGACTGGTGTGTTCATTTATAAGGATGGGCTCGGGCTTGTTGGAAACGAACGTGCCCGAGCCTGCCAGGAAGTTAACCCTGTACTCCGCTAATCGCAGGCAGTGAGACATTTCCCCCATGCACGGCTGCAGCGATCGGGGAAATGTCTCACTGCCTGTGCTTAGCGCAGTGCAGGGTTCACTTCCTGACAGGCTCAAGCACGTTCGGTTCCGAACAAACCCGAGCCCACCCTTATTCATTTACCTGTTATGACTTTTTTACAGTTTACATTCAAGTGCAGTGAAGGAAAATGAATAGCAGAAGTTGACCTGCTGTTACTGTAATGCACTTCTTCATTCAGTTTTTTTTTATAAGAACTTCTTGTTTTCCTGACCCAAGCCAATTCCGAGACAAGTTGGAGTTTCCATCATAGGCTTCTCTGGATTCAAAAGCTAAAAGTCACACAAAGCCGCAGACTGAGACTTTAAAGTGGAACTTCATTAAACTATTTGTAATCCTTATGCTGCTAGCTTTAGTAAATAGATAGGAAAGCGTATCAATTGTAATTGTTTAAAAAAAATTTTTTTTTTCAGATTTCTTTAGTTACTTTCTGGTTTCCAGGCCTAAGCACATGTCATACAACCCAGGAGTCTTCAGGAGCGAAGGAGGGGCTTTTTCAGCTAAGTACACCCTCCTGTCTGCATTAGGGTTGCCACCTTTTCTTCAAGTCAAACCCGAACGCTTTAGCGGCGTACAGCAATTTATTTTTATAGTATAAACTGTACACATATCTTGCTATTAAATAACATTTCTAATCATATGAAGTTAATAACAAACGCCCCCCTTTACATCTGAATCCACAGAGTTCCCCTTTTACATCTGAATTCACAGAGTTCCCTTTCACTGTAAGGGGGACTATGTAGACTCTGATGTAAGGGAGAACACTGGGGACTCTAACATAAGGGATGCTCTGGGAACCCTGGTTTAAGGGGGAACACTGAGAATTCTGTACGGAGAGGACTCTGATGTAAGGGGGAACTTTGTGGCCTCTGGTGCAAAGGAGAACTCTGATGTAAAGGGTGCTCTGAAAACCCTGATTTACCTTACTGTACTCACGCAAAGGCAGGAGAGAGAAGGGGGAGGGGGAAGACTTCAGTCACAGACAGGGATGGATGGTGAGCTCACTCACCCCTTGGCAGTCAGCACCTCTCATCCAGATGTATCTGAGGCTGCTGGGCTTCAAATTTCTGGCCCCCACTTTCCTTTTCTGAGGCACAGGGCCGGTGATTGGAGTGTGAGCAGACACAGAGGGGTAGGGTTGGGAGGAAGAGGTGCAGACTGGGATTGTTAGTGTTGGCTTTGGGCAGTGTGAAAGATCGTGTAACAGACACTCTCAGCTTAGACAACTGTAGCCAGCAACCCTGCTGAGAAGTCATAGTCCAGTATGAATAATGTGTCCGGGTTTCAGGCAGTCTGAAACCCGGACACATGATTCCAAACCCAAACTGTCCGGGTGAATCCTGGACAGGTGGCAACCCTAATCTGCATGCTTGAGCTGAGGCCAGATGGATTCCAGCTAGTAAATGCTGCATGAATCATCTGCCCTCACTTACGATGGCCATGGCCATAAATACTAGAATGGTGTTTTTCAAAGTGATTTCTCAGCAAAATAAAGCATGGAGACAGGGATGGATGGGTGTTTGTTTGGAATATTAAAAATGAATGAAATATAATTTTTGGTTTTTGGTGCTTAGATGCAGTGTAGTCCCGCTTTAAGCAGGCCATAAGGACAAATAAAGTGAACAGTGTGCTACAGTCATGTTGGAACAGGAAGGGACCATCTCCAAACTGTTCCCACAAATTTGGGAGAATGAAATTGCCCAAAATGTCTTTGTATGCTGACGCCTTAAGAGTTCCCTTCACTGGGAACAAGCGCAACCCCTAAAAAATGATTTGGACCAGTGCACAAAGCAAGGTCCATAAAGACATGGATGAGTGAGTTAGAGGTGCAGGAACTTGACTGGCCTGCATAGAGTTCTGACCTCAGCCCGATAGAACACCTTTGGGATGAATTAGAGAGGAGCCTGTAAGCCAGGCCTTCCCGTTCAACATCAGTGCCTGACCTCACAAATGCACTTCTGGAAGAATGGTCAAACATTCCCATAGACACTCCTAAATCTTGTGGACAGCCTTCTCAGAACAGTTGAAGCTGTTATAACTGCAAAGGGTGGGCCAACTCAATATTGAACCCTATAGACTAAAGCTGGATATGCACTATACCATTTTCTGTAGATTTTTTTCCTTGAGATTTACCAAAACCATATAATATGAGGTCAAGCCTTAAACTGTTTTGTCCAAAACTGTGTGTTCAAGTAAGAGGACTTTTCCACTACAGCCTGTATACCAACCCACATGTGTGATGTCAATATCATGTGACCTGAACAGTTCAACTGAAACAGGAAATGTTCTATCCAGCATAAGAGACCAAACTGAGCATGTGCAGCTTTACCTCCCTTCTGTGTATTATATGGACTTGCCCAGATTGGCAGTGCAGGAGGGAAGGATTTATGGCATACAGGATAAAACAGGCTTTTTTACACAATGCAGAGGATTAACCCCTTAAGCTCCACAGTGAGTATAACAAGCATGCTATGCTGCAGATACAGACTGATTTTACTGTTGTGGGTTTAGTAATACTTTAAGAATTTCAATTTTTATGCAATTAGGAAGGCCCTTGCACTACAAGGTTTTGGTAAGTCTAAAGGAATTCAGTTCATGTGCGTGTAAAGGCAAGTGTCACAATACTTTTGACAATATAGTGTATGTTGTCAATCAGTGTCCATAAAAAGAATAGTTGGGTGAGGTGACAATCTCTCCTTTAACTTCAATGTGCTCCACCATGTGCCAATAAATTCTGCACTCACCAGACCAATGTGGCTAACAAAGCAGCCTACAAATGTTCAAAAATAGATCCAGTTACCTTTAGCCAAACTTCTCCTGGGTTTACTGGTAGCTCTCATTCACCAAACATAGACAATCACAAAGCCCGGAACATAGAAGGTATATAGTGTAGTATGTTTATTAAACACCAATATATAAAATTCTTATTTTTTTCACTCATGTAAAAAAGGGCCCAGAAAGGCACCAACATAAACAGCTCATTCGCCAAAAGATGGGTCCTGCACCACTGCCCGCAAACCACAGAGCAGGCATGCGTACCACAGACCTGGAAGTGGCATGGGGGATGGACCTGGAAGTGACGTAAGCGGCTCAGCCTCAATGCATTTTGCGCAACCGCGCGTCCTCAGGAAGCAAGTGAAACTCGTATTTAAAGGGACGGCTGCCTTAATAAGGTTAATAAGGGTTAGATAGTTGGGGTTGGCTCCCTCCTTTTCTTTTAGCTTTACTTTAAACACTGCCCTTCTCTTCTTTTGGAGGTCTCTAGGGGAAACATGGAACATAGATAGGATCTGTCTCCCTGCTGCTGATACAGAAACACAAAATAGCTTGGACAGCCATGATAGTGATGATACAAGGCTCATTGCACAGGATGCTGAGGCAACATTCAAATGCACAATGCGGCAGAAGGCTTCTGTAACCCAAAGACCCTTGGCATTATTAATCATCAAAATATTGTGTGCCACTTATCTGCTGAACAATTGAATGCCAATAGTCTAAATCCAGCTAAATAGAGCAACTACGAAGAGTGGATTGCCATGACTCAAGACAAAGTCATGTGCACATTATGTTACATCTCTATTACTTACATTAGCGTAAATCTCTAGAAATACATAATTAAAACCATGAAAGCTCTACAGTGGATGTTATTAACAATTTAACAAGCTGTAAGTGATGTAAAGATGTAAGTGCCTGCTGATATACCGAGCTAAATACCCAAAACAAAAACCTTGGTGTTATCAGTGAGAAATTATATAAATCATTGCAGCACAAAGCATATTGGCAATCGGGGATGGCACACCATGAGCACTGAAGAATTTAATGAACTCTAGTACATCTGTCAATATTCTCAGCCAGCTGGTGGAATATTCAAGAGGTTGTTTTCCTAATGATTATAGAATCATAATTTACAGTAAACTACATCCCCAAGGATAGGAAGCACATTAATCCAAATGCTGGACCCCAAACTCAACAGGTAACAAGCACACTGAATGCAAAATGCACTTAACCGTAAGCTCATATAACCACTGTTGACCAATCAAGAGTGGGGTGATGCTAGCAGATATTACGCTATTGATGTGTAGACTTCTCCAAAAATACTGTTAGCAGGTAATGTTTTCCAGGTTTTTAGGTAGGGGCCAGAGTGCATTGATAATAAATGTAGTACTACCCCCATAGGGGCTGCTGAAGATTAAACAGGTTCTTTCTCAAAACAGCGCAGAAGCAGACAGGCACACAGCAATAGTCCATTTACTCTGACTCATTGAACAGTCTAGGGAATGTCTTTTTTAACCAGTTCCACACTGCCTACCGTCTATTTACGACGGCAGTGTGGACACTGGGCGCGAATCGCGGTAAAAAAGCGGCGATCTGCGAGTGGCCGCTAGGGCAAAACCGTGGCGGCTCGGGCAAACCTGATGTACGCTGGCGAGCCGCGATGAGCAGCCACAGGCAAAGAACGGGGAACCACCGATGTAAACACGGCATTTCCCCGCTCTATTAGTGGGGGCAGGGGTGTAACGATAGGGGTTGCAGGGGTTGCAATTGCAACCGGGCCCCATGGTCCAGGGGGCCCATGTGCCTCCCTTGTACACCTGAATAGGAGGGATGGTGGAGGTGGCATTTAGAGGACCCAATCTCCTCCATTTTCCTCTATCCAGTTTACTTGTCTTCTGCTGTTCCCAGGGCCCCTGTGTGCTTCCCTGGTCCCCCTGGGGCCTGCTGCAGAACTTGTGAAAGGGCCCCACTGCAGTACCATAATAAAGGGACCCACGATAGGCGTAAAGGGCCCCTGGATCAGTAGGAAGAGGAAAGGGCCCTGGCCAGGGGTCAGGGGGCCCTTCATAATTTCTTGCACCGGGGCCCTGAAGGTTCTAGTTACGCCTCTGAGTGGGGGCATAGGAGATCTACTGATCCTTGTCACTGGGATCAGTTAGATCTCTCATGCCCATGG
>BLSH010246063.1:361363-377689 GCA_018402905.1 Glandirana rugosa | reverse complement strand
GTGAAATCTCTAATTTCTGCTATCTGTCCTCAGAGCAACAGCACAGACAGCAGTAGTAAAGTAATCTATCTCAGGATGCAGGATCAGGTCTTAAAATGGCTAAAATCTGTCCCTCACGCCGTCAGCTACCTTTCCCTATACTAACCCAAGGAGCATGTGACTGCAGCACTGTGACTCCAGCTTATAAAGAGGCTGGGTCACATGATGCACCGGCCAATCACAGCCATGCCATTAGTAGGCATGGCTGTGATGGCTTCTAAGGGCAAACCAGTGAAACGCTTGTTGATTGGCTGCCCTGCAGCTTCTCAACACGTGGAGTAAAATAGCAGAACCCCGGACCGAACCCGAACGATTTTTGAAATGTCCGGGTCCGGGTCCGTGCCACGGACACCCAAAAGTTCGGTACGGACCCGAACGTTACAGTCCGGGTTCGCTCAACACTAATCCCATCTTAATGAGTAGTAATGACCCTGGGTGGAGGTTTAAAGCCTCAAGCAGGGGGGTCACTGTTCTAACAGGAGAGGAAGCCAGGCATTGACTGTTGTTCTTCAAAAGAACAAGCTGTCATGCAGATGCATCAGTTAAGAGCGTTGAGACAAACCATTTAATACTGGCATGAGTGCTTACAATGATTCACTTTTATATATTCATGTAAAACATTTATCTCAAAAGAAAAAAAAACTGTTGCTGTAACTTCTTGTGTAACTAGAGTTCATCTTCAGTTTGTTAGTGTATCTAAATCTGCTTGTACATCTAACACTCCCCTACCCCCAGACTGACAATGCGGCTATCCTAAGGTGCTTCCTGTGCTCCTTCATCCAAAGTTGTGTCTTACTAATACAGGAGGCGTGTTACTGGCTAGTAGAGATGAGCGAACTTGTTGGGCACACTAATTTGCGGGGAGCTTGGCGGGATGTTTGCGTGTGATGTTTGGGTGAATAGAAATGTAGGAAACCCATATCGAAATGATCTGACAAGACAAGATGTCTAGAATTTTGTCTTTTTTTAATTTAAAAAATGTCAATAATGTAGCACCCTAATCTACAAGGGGTGTTGTTGTTAAATTTAGTTTGCCGGCGGTAAACAGCCTGGCCAAATTGTTAGAGGATCTTCTGGCTCTTTTCCTAACTCTGGGTTTGGTGCATCTCCCTCCTCTGCCATTTGGTGGCACTGTTGTGGATGGCAAGATACACATGAACTTGGAATATGAATGGTAGGCTGCTCCAGCCAATGGGCAGGGGTTTTCTTGGGCCCCATGGCCTGCTGGGAGAGCCTACATATTTGGGAGAAGACAATTGATCGTTGTTCTGTGCCACCTGGATGGCTGTCTGGGTGGAGATGTGTTAAAAGATCCCAGCTGCTAGGCCAGAAGCCTGAGACCTATCTGGGAGTTCCTGGTTGCTAGGCAGTCTGAGGCCTACCCAGGACGGGCAGCAGTATCGGAGATCTGGAGCTTCATGTTGGAAGTCTGACCGGCCGGAGGACCCCTCTTTGTCGGAGGTGAAGGGACAGAGTTGCTAGTGGAGGACAACTATTCCTGTCACTGGGGACAAAGCTTGAACCAGCACCAGAGGTAAATGGGAAACTGTCGCCCTCAAGGGACAACGTTCCTGTTATCGAAGGCCAGAGTTCAGAGTCTGCGAGGGAGTACCAGAGCAGCTTTTTTCACGTGTTGGGGCCAGTGGTAAAGTGGGAAAACCTCAGCAGAAGTCAAGCTAGAAACCCAGAGAGAAGGGGTGATGCTTGAGAGAGAGAGTTCAGGAGTTGGCTGAAGAGCCGAGGAGGGAACCCAGCAGGTTGGCGTGGGGGACACTCGGGAAACACAGTGGTTGACAGAGTGAAGTAAAAGGGGCCCAGTGGCAGTAGGAGCCCAAGGAGTTTTGTAAAGAGACTGTGAGTATAAAATTTGTGGAGGCTGTCAGACAGAAGCCAGATCTGTACAATGGTGATACCAAGTATGGTATGTGCATCAATCTGAGTGGAAATCCATATTACAAGTTCATTGGTTAACAGAATGGTCCTAGTCAGGCAAAGTTCAGTTGAAGAGACTGTGGGACTTTATGGCTACATCAAAAGTCTTGTTCAGAGAATTTCAGAGTCTGCTAAGTGCTTTTGCACCTATCTAAAGGGTGTCCTGGCCCTAACCCTCTCTCCCCAGTTCTTGAAGAGAAAAATAAATCTCTTTTGTTCTGCACCATCAAAGTGTCTTGCGCCCAACTTAATTCTTCTATCTGCACCCACTATGCCTAGTAACCCACACTGTGAGAATGGATGTCAGCCCTCCTTGACTCTGAAGGTCACCATCAAGCCTGCAGAGGTCAGGGTCCTGGCTTCAATAATGTCAGTGCATTTTGAGAATCTTAACATGCCCCTTTCTTCAGGGCTTATAGGTTTGGCATCCTGCTCAGTGGAAATATTTGTTTTTATCTCTCTGCCTGAATATATAGTGCGATCAGGAAAGCAGTCCTGCAGTTGGCACATTAGTAAGCCCTGGAATGCGTAGAGATTTTAAACATAACTCCCATCTCATAGGCCTTCCACTACATAGGCTATCACCCCTTCAGTCTATCATGAATGCTGCTGCCAGACTCATTTACTTTACCAACCGCTCAGTGTCTGCCAAACCCTCTACTGGCTTCCAATTGCCCAATGAATACATTTCAAAATACTAATAATAATAACACACATGGCCATTCACAACTCTGTTCCAGGCTACATCACCAATCTTGGGTCAAAATATCACCCAAACTGTTCTCTCCTCTCCTCCTCAAGACCTCCTACTCTCTAGCTCCCTTGTCTCCTCCTCCCATGCTTGCCTCCTGGACTTCTCCAGAGCTTCTCCCATCCTCTGGAACAATTAAATGCCGCATGCAATCTGATTTAGTGAATTGAGCCCATTGAAACATTGTACCAAAAATAATAATAAAGTAAAATACACTTGTTAAAACCATCTAAAACATACAATCCCAAAGACCAGCCACAGGTGCAGAAGTCAAAATAGGTTTCAGAGGTATCAGGGTCATCTTTAATATTGGCTCACTAATTAGTTGCTAGAGGTTACAGCACATCATTTCTGCTTGCTAATTGGTTTCTAGAGATTACTACACATCCTTACGCTCACTGATTGGTTGCTAGAGGTTACTGCACATCATTACTGCTCACCCAATGGTTGCTGGAGCTGTGTGTGTGTGTGTGTGTGTGTGGGGGGGGGGGCGGGGGTGATCAATGGCAGTGGGGGGTGAGTGGCAGTGCTAGGGGGTGTGATTAGTGGCAGTGCTGGGGGGAGGAATGAGCGGCAGTGCTGGGGAGAGATGGGATGGGTGGCAGTGTTGGTGGGGGGATGGGATCAGTGGCAGTGCTTGGGGGGATGGGATCAGTGGCAGTGCAGAACCCCCCTCCTTACATCAGAGTCCCTAGAGTTTCACCACCTTATGTCATGGTCCTCAGAGTCACTGTTCTTAAATTAAGGTCCCCAGAGCCCCCAAACTTAAGTCGGGATCCCCATAGATATCCCCTCTATATATCAGGGTCCCCAGTGCTCCCCTCCTTACTTTGGCGTTACCAGAGCCCCCTCCTTACATCAGGGTCCCCAGAGCCCCTCTTCTTATATCAGGGTACTCAGAGCCCCCCTTCTTACACCAGGGTCCCCAGAGCCACCCTCCTTACATCATGGTCCCCAGAGAGCCCCCCTCCTTACATTAGGGTTCCCAAACCCCCCTTCTTACATTAGATTCCCCAGAATTTCCCTACCTTATATCATGGTCCCCAAAGTCACCTTTCTTATATTAAGGTCCCCAGAGCCCCCAAACCTAAATCAGGATCCCCAGAGTTATTCCCTCTATATATCAGGGTCCCCAGTGCCCCCTCCTTACTTTGGGGTCACCAGAGCCCCCCTCCTTACATCAGGGTCCCCAGAGCCCTTCTTCTTACATCAGGGTCCCCAGAGACCCCCTTACATCAGGGTCCCCAGAGAGCCCCCCTCCTTACATCAGGGTCCCCATAGAGACACCCTCTTTACATCAAGGTCCCCAGAGAGCCCCCTCTTTACATTAGGGTTCAAAAGCCCCCTCCTTATATCAGGGTCTCCCGAGAGCCGCCCTCCTTACATCAGGGTCCCCAGAGAGCCCTCCTCCTTACATCAGGGTCCCCAGAGCCTCTTCCTTACATCAGGGTTACCAGAGAGCCCCCCTTCTTACATCAGGGTCCCCACAGTTTCCCAACACTTACATAAGGGTCCACATATTTCCCCCCTTCATCAGGGCCCCCTCCTTCCTATGTCAGGGAACCCAGAGCTGCTCCTCCTCTAACAATAAATCAGAGCATTTCCTTACTTTCCTTGAATTTCCTGAGCTGGCACTGGCAGGAGCTGAAGCAGCCAGGTCTGGAGGAGGAAGTCCTGTGCTCCTCCACTGAACACTGGGGGGCAGAGGGGCAGAGTTAGACAAGCCATGTGGCACTGGCAACAGCCGCAGCAGCCCAGTCCTGAGTAGAAAGTTCCGTCCTCCTCCACTAAACACCAGGGGGCGGGGTTAGACAAACTATGTGGTTGGTTGCTAGATGGAGTGGTCCTACCAACCAACCACTACTGCCAGCTGCAGGAGGGAGCCAGGAGTTGTGGCAGCAGCCAAGACTGCAGGGGAAAGTTCCCATCTCCGCTGAATGCAGGGGGTGGAGTCGGACTAACCACGTGGGTCGTTGCTAGATGCTGGGCGGTCCTACCAATCAACCAGCAACGCGGGCAGCGGCGGCAGCAGGAGCCAGGAGGTTGGACTGCAGTGGCGTCACTGTGGCCGGCAGAATGTCAGATCTATGGCAACACTGGCGCAGGCTCAAGGGGCAGGTGCTTCGGGCCCCACAACAATAACTGGGCCCTGGGCAGCTTCCCCTATTGCCCCTCATTAAATATGGTCCTGAGAGGTATACTTCAACCAGTATAGATTCAATATGTAAGCATATAGTCAAAATTATGACCTAACAACAAGCCGTGTGTAGTGCTACCCCCATAGGAGAAGCCAGTTAGATTGCCTGTATCCTTTCCCTTGTAGTTTCCTTGCAGCAAACACACAGTTTCAGTCACTCTTCAGGCTCATTAAACAGTCTAAGGGTATGCTTTTTCTCGTGTTTTATTAATAACTTAGATAGGTACAGGCGGTCCCCTAGTTACAAACATCTGACGTACAAATGACTCTTATTACAAATGGAGGTAGACAACAGGAAAGGAAATCTCCCCCTAGGAAGGGAAAAAGGTGTCTCCACCGATGCTTTATCACCAAGGTTTGTTTCCACAACAACCCAAACTTTTCAAAATCCAATTATCATTGGGACAGGAAGTGAGATGAAATCTTTTGAGCAGAAACATAGACAGTAAAACAAACATTACAGAGGTGTTAATCTATCCAAAAAGCTTAAAATAGTTTTTTTGGCTGAAGCTACACTTAAAAAAATGTACATGCTCCAACAATTTCAACTTAGGAACAAACCTACAGACCCTATCTTGTTTGTAACCCGGGGACCGCCTGTAGTGAGTAGTGTTAGGATACTCCAGTAACCCTTTGTATATTGGGTGGCACAGTGGTGTAGTGGATAGCACTTTCGCCTAGCAGCAAAAGGGTCGCTGGTTCGAGACCCAACCACAACACTACCTGCCTGGAGTTTGCATGTTCTCCCTGTGCCTGCGTGGATTTCCTTCGGGTGCTCTGGTTTCCTCCCACACCCCAAAGACATGCTGGTAGGTAAATTAGATCCTGTCTAAATTGGCCCTAATATATATACGTATGAATGTGAGTTAGGGACCTTAGATTGTAAGCTCCTTGAGGGTAGGGACTGATGTGAATGTACAATATATATGTAAAGCGCTGCCTAAATTGACAGCGCTATATAAGTACCTGAAATAAATAAATCTTCCTTTCTGACAGTCCAAGCAAAGTCCTTTCGCTGGGAATTGACAGTCCAAGCAAAGTCCTTTCGCTGGGAATTAAACAGAGTAAGCTCTTCAGGACACTGGACACAATGTCCCCTTCAAACCTGCTGACTCTAGCACAGGAGGGGTGGCCTCAGCACATAGCCTCTAGGATCCCTCTCACCAGCCTGTACTCACAGATGTCCTGTTAAAAATTGGTTGCCTCCTTCCAATATTCTAGCAAAAATTCCCCCCGTGGTACCTGATTAGATCCTCAGACGACAGTCCCTCAATCAGCTTTCAGCAACTTTTAGCAAAGCAGGCTCCAGGTAGCCCACCTGAGGCCTTGACACCCCGCCGACACATGGCAAGATGCAGGGAGGGCGGAAGGGGAAGATGCCCTGGGCGGTACCATTTACTGGAGGAAGGGGGGCGCAGGAGAAGTGCCGACAGT
Organism: Glandirana rugosa; assembly: GCA_018402905.1. Taxonomy (NCBI): domain Eukaryota; kingdom Metazoa; phylum Chordata; class Amphibia; order Anura; family Ranidae; genus Glandirana; species Glandirana rugosa. The sequence continues at coordinate 371,336 of BLSH010246063.1, read as the reverse complement.
GTGCTTCTAAAACACCGGGCTGAACAAGTACACTGACTGCACACATCACCCGCGCTGCAGAACTAATAGCTGCAACATGTGCCGAGTGTGCACCTCTGTGCGTCACTGATGCATTAGTGACCAGTGTCAGTTAATTAACCCCATTGTGCTGCATTAGTGGCACCAGTGTCAATGTTAATTAACCCCTTCATGCTGCTGCACTGGTGCCACTAATGCAGCACAAAGGGGTTAATTAACTTCCACTGGTCACTAATGCATCAGTGACCAGTGGCAGTACATTTACCCCCTTCCTGCTGCATATTGCAAATTCTATTGGTAATTAACCACTTGCCGCCACAGGTAGCAGATAGAGACACCAAGATGTACCCGTATGTCACTGCTTGTTTCAGGGTTTTGGCCGCATTTCCCCTCCTAATTTCCTGTCATTGTACACAGCGGGAGTCTGTCAGCAGATCCCAGCCAATGAGTCATGGCTGGGACCTGCTAACCGGCTGTGTCAAATCAGGGAACTATCACTTTTTTTTTTTTTTTTATTCCATAACATGTTTTATTGAAGCAAAAACAGATTTGTCATACAGTACCAAGGGTATGAGTAGTATTGAATTTCAAAGCATTGAATACAGTGATAGATTACAGTATCAACATATCGAATATTACTGTAGAAGGTGTCATATTCAAGTCAAACAAAGACCATCTAAGTAGTTTTGGCCCTAGGGCCGCTATGTCACATCAACAGTAATATATAGTTACGCTCCAAGTAGCCTAAGAAATTGGGATTTTTCTGCTGGGCTCCCTATGTTGAATAAGGCTAAATGAACTTAGGAGAGGGTGGGGTTTCTCTGGTTTTTGAGTGAGCTCTTTACTGCCCGTCATGAGCTATCCAGTGCGTAGTAAGGTGGGGAAAAGGGGCTATAGGTTAGGGGGGAGAAAGGGGGATGAGGAGGGAAAAGGGTGAGAAGAGGGGTAAGAGTAGGGGGAGGGGAGGAAAGCTAACAATAAGAGACACTAAGGCAGGGGAGAGGTCTGGGGGATAATGACCAGCTGCTCCCTCTGGGTCACATTAGCTTATTTAAAGTTTAACCGCTATAGCATAGCTTGTTATTGCATTACAAAAGGATTATTATGAATCTAAATATTAAGAGGCGTTAGTCACGTCTGAATATTTTTGTGTGAGTCTAAATGTCAGCCAGGGTTCCCAGGTTCTAGTGAACTTGGTTATGTTGTCATGTGAAATATGTATCAATTCTTCGATTTCTGCGACTCTGTTTATGCGGTGGATCCATTCTGCAACTGTTGGAGGGGATGTTGAGCGCCAATGCACGGGGACGCACATCCTTGCAGCGTTGATCATATGCATTACTATCGACTTGATATACGCTTTTTTGGGTATCACAGATAGATGCAGCAGGTATTGTTCTGGACTAAAATCAATTGAGACATTTGAAACTTGTTTGATTAATTCGTGGACTTCCGTCCAGAAAGGGCGTATGAGGGAACAATCCCACCAAGTATGGAGGAATGTTCCTTTGTCTAATCCACACCTCCAGCAACTGTCAGAGACTGAAGGGTAAAACTTGTGTATTAGGTCTGGGGTTCTATACCACCGTGTTTTAATTTTATAACCTTTTTCCTGTATGGAAACATTCAAGGAGCCTTTATGTATATACAGATGGATACGGTCCCATTCTTCCCGCTCTAGCTCTCTCCCCACTACTCCATTCCAGTAGGCTTGTTCAGATCTTAGAAGCGAGTCAAGTGTGGCAGATAGGGATGAGTGCAGTGCTGCTATGACATGGCTCTAAGGGGATGTACGAGAGCATAAGGTCTCTAAGAGGGTGAGAGGTCTAGTGAAGTGTGCCTTACGTGTTTTATCATTGAGGAAATGTTTAGCTTGCATGAAAAAAATGAAAAGGTACCTGTGGTAGAAGTTTCGGCTAGCTCTGATTGTTTCAAAAATCTCCCCCTCCGGAAGAAGTGTTGGGCTGTCATTGTTTTGTGAGGTCATTCCAGTTTGGCAAACTTCCCTGATGTCCCCGGGGGAAACTCTGGGTTCCCCCAGAGGGGGGTGAGGGGGGAGAGCTTTGAAGATACTGAATCTATAGAGCAGGCTTTGTCAAACTCTGATAAGGTAGCGCTAATGAGGGGATGAATTTGCATCGTCTTGGGGATATGTTTTGCGTTCAACCACGGGGCACCTTTTAAATCCGTCTGTGCGATTAGGTTCTCTAGGTGTACCCAGCCCTTGCAATGTGTGTGGACTGACCAATCTACTACCCTAGCTAGATGGGTTGCCCGATAATATCTGCGGAGGTCCGGGAGTCCAATGCCTCCTTGAGACTTTGGTAGGACAAGCTTAGACCAGGCAATGCGGGCCAGTTTACCTGACCAGAGAAACGTGCGGCATATTGTCTTGTATTGCTTAAAGAGGGCGCGCAGAAGCGTGATTGGTATCATTTGTAATTTATATAAGAGGCGAGGGAGAATCACCATCTTAAGTAGCGCAGCCCGGCCGAACCATGAGACTGGAAGTTTATCCCATCTCAGAAGGTCCTGTCGGGCAGCTGCCAATTCCGCAGAAAAGTTCTTGTGTAGCAGATCCGGGAGTTTACGGGGTTTACGGGGCAGTAATATACCTAAATAAGTAATACAATCATCTTTCCAGCGAAAGGGGAACTTTTGTTGGCAATGTTGTTGAAGCTCCAGGGGGAGAGATACATTCAGGGCAAAGGACTTTGAGTAATTGATTTTAAGGTTGGAAATTACTCCAAATTGTTCTAGAGCCGTCAGGAGGTTGGGGAGAGAAGTGTTCGGTTTAGAAAGAAAAAGGAGTATGTCTTCAGCGAAAGCTGCGATCTTAAATTCCTTGTCATGAACTCCTATTCCCGCTATACTTTTGTTGGCTCTGATAGCTCTAAGGAAGGGTTCTAGTGTAAGAATGTACAGCAGCAGGGATAAGGGGCATCCTTGTCTGGTGCCGTTATGGACCGAGAAGGCCTCCGACAGGTGGCCGTTGACTCTAACTCTGGCGCTTGGGTTATGGTATAGAGACATGATGAAGGCACACATCCGCGTCCTGATGCCCAAGTGGTGCAGAGTGGCCTCCATGTAGTCCCAGGCCACCCTGTCGAAAGCCTTCTCCGCATCCATTGCTAAGAAAAATCCCTCTTGCTGCGTGCTCGTGAGCCAATGATGCAAATTCAAGGCTTTAATGGTATTGTCCCTGGCTTCTCTCCCAGGGACAAAGCCAACTTGATCTAGCCTGATCCAGGCATGGAGGTGACAGGCAAGGCGGGTAGCAAGGATTTTGGCGAATAATTTCACGTCAACGTTTAACAGGGTGATAGGACGGTAATTTGCAACATTCGCTGGATCTTTCCCTTCTTTAGGTATTACCGCTACGTACGCCTCCAGAAGACTCCGTGAGTCACAGTGCGTGTCGGCTAGGGTGTTGAAGGCAGCTAGAAACCTGGGGGCTAGAAGATCGATGAAGTTTTTATAGTACTGGACCGGGAAACCATCCGGTCCAGGGCTTTTGCCAGGTTTCATGGCTTTTAGGGCATTCGTTAGCTCTTCCAACGTCAGAGGGGCTTCTAGGGCTCGCGCTTCTTCCCCTGAAAGTGCTTTGGGTCCGTGCTGACGAAGGAATTCTCTAATGAGATCTCCACATGCAGATTGGGTTATATGTCCCTTTGGGTTCAAGGTTGTAAAGTTTGCTGTAGAATAATTGAAATTGTTTTGCAATGTCCACGTTGTTGTGGTGGCGTCTCCCCTGTGAGTCAGTTATGTGATGTATTGTATTCGCAAGATTTCGCTGTTGGCTCGCTCTGGCGAGTAAACGGCCGGATTTATTACCCGACTCATAAAACAGTTTGTGAGAGAGAACCTGCGTCGGGTTCGTCTGTGTAATTCCTCCGCGAGGAGCTCCCTAGTTTCGGAGAGTGTTTGCGCTGTCTGTAAGGCAAGCGATCTTTTGTGCTGTCTTTCTAGGGCCGCAATTTTGTTCGAGAGTTCAATGACTCTGGCATTGTGTTCTTTCTTTTTCTTGGCGGATAAGGCCAGTAATTGGCCCCGGATGACACACTTGTGTGCCTCCCATTGAGTTAAGGGGGGCACTCCAGGTGTGTCATTATGGGTGAAGAATTCGGTTATGCTCTTCCCCAGGGTTAAGTTGTCTATGGTATCCGAGAGAATAGATGCGTCCATTCTCCAGGTCTTTGTAAGGGTGATTCTTTCTGGAAAGGATAGAGTAAGGGTCACTGGGTGGTGGTCTGAGAGCACCATGGGTTCTATTGTAGTGCGGTGTAGAAATGGAAGGTCGGGTTGCGAGAGAAAAATGTAATCCAACCTGGAATACATTTGGTGTAGTGGGGAGTAGAAGGTATAGTCATGGTCCTGTGGGTTTAAGGTTCTCCAGGTGTCATGTAAGGCCAAGGATGCTAGTTGTAATTTGATCTGTTTCAGAGCTGAATATGGGAGGGAGGATGTCCCAGCAGATGTGTCTAGAAGAGGGTCAAGAGGTACATTGAAGTCCCCTCCCATTATCAGCATGCCCCTTTTAAAAAGTGTCAATTGAGTCGCAATTTCCCTGAAAAAAGGGACTTGCCGAACATTAGGGCAGTAAATGTTCGCTAGAGTTATAGGTTTGTCCCTCCAAGTGCCCCTAAGAAAGAGGAATCTGCCTTCCCTATCTGGCAGTTGATCTGTGATAACAAATTGTGTAGATTTTGCCAAGAGGATGGAAACTCCCTTGGATTTTGAGGTTGGGCATGAGGAATGGAATACTGTGGGGTAACGAGCCGAGCGGAGTCGTGGGACTGAACCCGTCTTAAAATGGGTTTCCTGCAGGAATAGAACCTGGGCTTTCAACCTTGCTGCTTCTGAAAGGATGCTGCTCCTTTTTTCTGGGATGTTTAGGCCCCGTGCATTGAGCGAGTAAATTTTAAGCGAGAGAGAGGTCGCTCTAGCCTTAGAATGGGTCATCTTTGGAGTGTTTCAATTGTGAAGTGTATACAGGTAAGGAAAAATGGGGAGGGAGCAGCTGGTCGGAAAGGAAGGATGGTGGGGGAAGGGGAAGGGAGTGTGGTAGGCAGACAAGAGAGAAGGAGGGTAAATAAGGAAAGAAAGGAAGGAAAGAGGATGAGAGGAGGTAAGAGATGTGGTATTGAGAAGCTATATGAGGGTAGGGAGAAGGTCCAACAGGTGAGCTAAAGAGAGGAGCGGGATGTAACTACCGTAGGTGAGAACAGTCCTGCTGTATCACCTAGAAGGAGGGGTTGGTGGGGAGTCCGTCGGTATGGGTCGGTTAGAGGAACCCGCCACTTAGGTGTGGGTGGAGTGACTAGCGTTAAGGTCCAACAGGGATTAGCGTTGTCGACAGCCTGATAGCCTTTCGGTACAGGTTATCAATGATTTGAGCTGACATTTCCCAATATGGGGGGGGGCACAGCCCCGGGAAGTCCCCCCTCATCGCAAAATGAGGACATGGAAAAGTCCGTCCAAGTCTTCGACCCCTATGAGCACTATACTCGAGTGGAGCGTCTTAAGTAGCCTACCAGGCTGGCGTCCCCTCCCCCCCCCCCCGCCGGGCTCAACTGAGGTTTTACCCGACCGAGGTGGTGGGAGGCCACCAGGCCAGGCACCCAGAGGCCACCCTGTTTAAGCTGTCGCACTATCCTGCTTAGGATGGGGTATATAGTCAGGTCTACATAGGAGTAACACAAGTAAACAATAGGATAACAACAAGTAAATAGATTAACGGTGTACTAGCTCATTGGGACAATAGGTTTTCGGTTGTCCAAGGTTTACAAGATTCCCCCTGTCTGCCCCCCCCCTCTGTATCCCCACTATGGGGAACCAGAGGGGGACCAGGGAGAGGGAGTCGATGAATTAAGAGAGAGACCTGAGTGATATCAATTGTCTGCCCTTAAGCTGTCCCACAAGGCCAGCCGACCTCCCCCGGGTCCAATAAGGGCTGCAGTCGCCCCCACCGGTCCGAATAGGGCCAGTGCAGGCGAGCGCCTGGGTCCGGGTGATGGTCCGCTATGACCCCAGGGGAATCAGATCAATCTCCCCGCACATGGGGGGGAACAGGGGGGCCCCCACCAGGACCCGAGGAATGGGCCTCCGCGAGGGCAACCCCCCCAAGACACGGGGAGACCATGCAAACCAAACAAAAAGAAAATACTTCAACCTTTCAGGAAAGCTGGTATTACGTCAAATCAAGCTTCCATTAACTGCAACAGACTGGCCTGGACTAGGCTCAGATTCCTCGTGTTTGTCAAAACGCACGGGGAGCACATTCTAGTTAATAAACACTTACAAACCAGGTGTAAATAAGCTCCGAGACAAAGGGTCTACATCATTCGCTCAGTTCAATCAGACTGGTTCAGGTAGTAATGAAGATAAGCTGTCCTCGCTCTGCAATGCCTTATGTCGCACATGGTAATCACCAGGCTGAGTCAGAGTTCAAGTGCTGTCATCAGGATTGGTCTCTCATCAGACGCTTTATGTTAGGCAAGAGCAACATGATTGCGGGTAACAGGTCATATACCAGGTAAGAAGGTGGAAGTTCAGCACGGCACTACCTGGTGGACAATACTGATGAGGGTTCTTCGTCGCAATACGCTAGTAGAGCGTCTCCAGGTGTGTAGATAAATTCCAGCTCGTGAGTCTCGACAGTAGCCCGTTATGTATGCAGGGCCTGTTTTCCAGGAAAGTCTGTATCCTCAATCGGGGAAACAAAAGTGGGGAAAGGGCAGAGTAGACATGAAGCTGGTTAGTGATCTGTCTTTCGTCTCGCTGAAGACGGCTTTGATCTCGCCGGTCTCTCAGTGATCATGTCATCTGGATGTTCTCTAGGGGAACCTGAAGAGGATCGCCTTCTTCGTTGTCTGTTCCTGCGAGAGCGGGGTGTGTTGTCCTGCCGTGTAGGTATCCATGGTTCAGGTTGCATGAATGCACTAAGCCAATCTGGTACAGGGATCAATGGTAAGCCTAAAGTGTCACAGAAAGCTGGGAGGTCCGCCGGAGTACGGAGTGAGGCAGTCCTGTTGCCTAGTGTGGCCTCCAGGCAGAAGGGAAATTTCCAGCGGTACATTATACGTCGCTCCCTTAGAGAAGTAAGCAGGGGGCGCAGTTCTCTCCTTTGCTGTAAAGTAATGGCGGACAAGTCCTGGTATATCTGAATTGATCTGCCATCATGATGTAATTGACCTTGAGTGCGGGCTTGTCTTAAGACTTCTTCTTTCTGCGTAAAGCTGACAAAACAGCACTGAACAACTAAACATCTGAAACTCCTCTGAAGACCCCAACCGCTACCAAACATGAAATACACCAACATCAAGGGAGGGTGGGTGGGAAACTTTTCCACTGCCGCAGGCCCTGTGATGATATCACGCGTGAGACACACACGAAGTAATGATATTATGCACAAAGCAAGACTGACTCCATCTTGGAAGGGGAGCTATTTAAATGGCTGCTAAGCTTTGTTTTTTTTCTCCATTTAACACTGCCAGTCCTCGGGACAAGACTCCTCATTTACACCCCCTCCCTCTCTGGCCAGATCAACTTCACAGGGGGCCATCTGATCATGGTCTATAACTGGTCAGGAAAAAGGGCCCTGTTCGCTTATCTTAAACAAACATGCACCAAACTGATGTTTGGACATGCGAGCCCATAAATTACCCAGGCACTCTAACCTTAGGATGACCCTCTCCCTGTCTTAAAACGTACCCAAAAACTATATAAACTCATAATTCCCAGTATAAGTATGCCATAGTGATAAAACATATATATTTGAATGTAGAATTTTGATAATTCAAGTATAAACATTCACCCCTGATGTGACGAACGCGGGTATCAGATTGCTGCCCTCCTCATCGACCGGCGTCCTGATCTAATGCCACTTTCAGCTGCTTTCAGCACAAAGATTTCCCAGTTTGTGGGACCACTGTCTAAATGCCAGCCGCCTGAGAGCGATTGTTACCGGGCTAATTCAAACAATTAACCCTTTCTCTGCCACCACTTCTGGATGCCGGCCAGAAGACCCATATGTTAGCAATACCAGTATTTCAGAATGAACACCTGTAACACAAGCTGTCACCACAGATAGGTATATTCAGATGCGTTATTTTAAAAACAGTAGCACTCTTCAAAGGAACAGATTCGTAATAGTTGCATTAAGAACTATAGGGACAAAATTAACACTTTTCAAAATAAGGTTTAATAATGAAAAGGTCAGGTTTTAGGTGCAGTAAAATATTTACAGAAAAATAAAGGTACAAAATAATGAGACAAATTTACAGCGGCAAAGAACAGAAAGAAACGGAAATAATACTTGCATTTGAAATGTCCGTGGCTGATCAGTGTTTCTAAGATGATTTCCTAGTTCTCTGATGTTGCTTCATTGATGGTGATTGAGAACAGACAATTGATCTTGGCAGTCCTTTTTCTCTGGGTGAAAAGGGGTGGAGCCAGATACCTCTGGCCATTCGCACGAGTGGGTGTTTTCTTAGACAATGTCCGGGGCAGGCCGTTGCGATACCTGCTTCATAATTCATGCATGGTGCAAAGGCATACCTCAAGATTGGGCCACCTGGCAAATCTCCCAGTAAGAAATTCAATCTCAGCATGCATAAAGCTTTCAAATGACTCCAAACATGAGAGTGCTGAGACCTTCTAAGACCTGGGGAGGGAATAGACTAGTTCTATCCCTCCTTGGGTAACAAGGGGTGAATGTTTATACTTGAATTATCCGGGCCAGAATTCTAGATTCAAATATGTATGTTTTATCACTATGGCATACTTCTACTGGGAATTATGACTTTATATAGTTTTTGGGTACGTTTTAAGACAGGGAGAGGGTCATCCTAAGGTTAGAGTGCCTGGGTAATTTATGGGCTCGCATGTCCAAACATCAGTTTGGTGTATGGTTGTTTAAGATAAGCGAACAGGGCCCTTTTTCCTGACCGGTTATAGACCATGATCAGATGGCCCCCTTTGAAGTTGAACTGGCCAGAGAGGGAGGGGGTGTAAATGAGGAGAGAAAAAACAAAGCTTAGCAGCCATTTAAGTAGCTCTCCTTCCAAGATGGAGCCAGTCTTGCTTTGTGCGTGATATCATTACTTCGTGTGATATCATCAGAGGCCCTGCCTAATATACTCGTCCCGCCCTCTGACCTGCGCCCGCCTCCCCCACGCATACCGGACGGTGCTAACTAGCCTATAATTATTTTAACCCTAAGCTGCTCAGGCCCTTGGCCCTCCTGTCTACCTATAAATATATATATATTTTTTGCTGCAGGCCTATCTTTATCACAGTCCCACTATAAGTCGCTGATCACCGCCCCCACTAGTATAAAAAAAAAAAATTCCAGTATATATCCCAACGTTTGTAGGCACTATAACGTTCACACAAACCAATTAATTTACTTATTGGGATTTTTTTTTTTTTTTTACAAAAGACATGTAGCAGAATACATTTTTGCCTAAATATATGAAGACAATTTTTTTTATTAGATGTTCTATAGCAGAAAGTAAAAAATATATATTTTTTTCAAAATGTTCAGTCATTTTATGTTCATAAAATAAAAAACGAAAAATCCCAGTGGTGTGCAAATACCCCCAAAAGAAAGCTTTATTTGCGTTGCATGACCTTACAAATACCAGTTAAAGTAGCACATTTCTATATCGCAAAAAATAGACTGGCCATAATGGGGTAAATTCTTTCAGAGCTCAGGTGGTTAATTAACCTCCCCCAAGAGAGTTAACCACTCCAGCTGGTTCACAATGGAGATCACAGACAATCCCATCAATGCTGGGGTTTTTTTGTTGCAGAAACTGATGCAATTGCTGTGGGTTATTATTGCATTTTATCGAAATAACCCTAAGGTAATTTGTAAAGCTCTAAGTATTTTCTTATTTTGAAATGACACAGATTCTTTCTTCACACTGGGGGGGGGGGGGGGGTTGGGGGC
>BLSH010246063.1:267282-296553 GCA_018402905.1 Glandirana rugosa | reverse complement strand
CCACAGAGATAGTCAAAACGTGTAGCTCTCTTACTTTAAAAACGGGAAAGGAGGAACGTTTTGTCGACCACTAGTCACTCCACCAGCTGTTTTGCAAGGAGGAAAGGGCAAAAATTTCATTCTCTCGATGTGCAAAACTGATAGAGACACCCCAAGCGACTTACAGCTGTAATTGCAGCAAAAGGTGGCGCTACAAACTATTAACTTAAGGGGGCTGAATAATTTTGCACGCCCAATTTTTCAGTTTTTTTATTTGTTAAAAAAATTTGAAATATCCAATAAATTTCGTTCCACTTCATGATTGTGTCCCACTTGTTGTTGATTCTTCACAAAAAAATTACAGTTTTATATCTTTATGTTTGAAGCCTGAAATGTGGCAAAAGGTCGCAAAGTTCAAGGGGGCCGAATACTTTCACAAGGCACTGTATATAACACCCTCCTGAGAGAAACTTTGTAAAGTGTTCAGGTAGCTGGTAGGATAGGATGCTTGTTGTGTTGTTTCCACAGGACCCCTTCAGATGGGACGGCTGTCTATTAATCTCCGGCTGGAGCCATGGATCCTGTGAATGGAGGGTTTCCCTTGAGGGGGAGATTCTTTGGTCCATTGTACTTGAATAATTGTAATTTTATATTTTTTGTACGTATTTATTTGTACATATCCCTGTCCAAGTTTGTTCCCTTTTTCCCCTTCCAATTTATTCTATGGGATGCCCTTGCTCCTGGGCCCAGGAGTTATTTTTTCTAAATCTCCCAGCCAAGGAACTGGCTGGAATTTAGGGGGTTTGGGGGTGAGTGTAGCACTCGCTAGGTAGGTAGGTGCTAGAGGTTAGATTTTTTTGTGAGAGTAGGAAAATTTAGGCAGGCCTAGCTGGTGGCTTGGGACCTTGGGCCTGGGCTCGGGTGCAGTCCAGATGGGGAAAATATGAATAAATAAGTACAGAAAATAAATATACTCTCTCTGCACATTGTTTACAATTGCACATTATTTACACATGCACATTACGACAATCCTAGCTACGGGTCCCTATAGCTAGCAGCACATTTAATACACAATCATTGAGAAAGAGCACTTCTCCCAAGAGAAAAGTACTCCGCTCACACAGTAGTAGAAAAGAAGTTTTGCCTCTGGCTGGAAGAAATGGACAGCAGTCCCATTCCATGGATCCTAAGAGAAGAAACAATAACTACTAAACTAACAGCACACAGGTCAACTGGAAGGAGGTAATAGGCCTCCCAGCTAAGTAACAGTAATCCAAATATAACACATTGGTCTTCTTTCACCACCTGTCTGTTCTGTTGGTGAGGGGTTATATCTCACCAGCAGAAACAGTAAAGGAAAAGAAACAGGTAAATAAACACTTCTGAATTTTTCTTAGAGTCCTAGATGGGAGGGGTCCCTCCCCGGACAAATAGGCTCTGAAGAATTGTTTTGAAAAGTCGCCCCAGCATCCTTTCAATGAGCCAAGTTTCTGCCCCTGGACGCAGGGTGGCAGACTGGCAAGTTCTGAGCAAGGTTAGGGGAGAAACAAAAACACAACCCCTGAAATCTTCCAGCAGTCTCTGGTGGGTTTTTTTGGCTCCTACAAAGAAAGCTGTAGTCCTCCAACAATCTTTTTCAAATGTAGAAGCGTGGGTCAGGCTGCCTGCTTTCCCCTTCTCCCCTGACAGAAACGGAGTAGCTCCTTGCAGGTTGGTTCGGCTTCACTACAAGGACCTTATCTGCATAGATGGCACATCCCAGACCCCATTCTTGCCTCAACTCCACAAAACGGTTCCAGACATTACAGTCCTGCCGTCTCAGGGGTTTGGGGACATGCAAATATTCCCATATCATTTCATCCTCCCACTCTCCTCTGGAGCTCTCCCTGATATCCATGATATGGGGAGAGACATATGGAAAATCTAAGCCCCACTCCAAAGCAACTTTGCGTTGTACCTCCTGTTGGAACCGGGAAAGCCTGAGTAACTCCTTTATCTTCCCATTCCCCGGCCGGATCAGGGTGTCAGGGGATCTGATCACCCATTGTGGGAAGGTACCTTCCCTGGTCTGGGTAGTGGAGGGCCACTACAAAAAGCACCTATTACTATGAGGGCTCTAAACAACCCTATGCATGAAATATATCCTGACATTCCAAATGGAGGCTAAAAGCATGTATTCAGAAACTTAACTGCTGATCTTGTCATTAATCACTGCCATTTTCCTTTCCTTAACGGAGGTAGGCATCCGTAGGTTATATTTATGTTATCTTTTATCTATGTTAACTTTTAGACTTGTAGAATTAAATTCGGTTAACGTGGTTCTAAAGCCTAAACATTTTTTACCTTAATGCATTCCTTGCATTAAGGTAAAACATGTATAGGCATCAGCATGCTCCCCCCTTTACCTACTTGAGCCCTTCCAGATCTCACTGGCTTTGATTGGGTACCAGGAGCCATTGGCTCCCAGTGCCTGTCAATCAAAGCCAGTGATGAGGGAGGCGGGGGAGGATGTCAAAGGACGCAGCAGCGGGGCCCAGGAGCAAGCCCGCACAAGTGCCCCCATGGGAAGTAGCCTCCCATGGGGGCACTCGACAGAGGAGAGGCCAGGAGTGCCAGCAGGGGACCTGAGAAGAGGAGGTTTGCAAGCCAATCTGTGCAATTCCATTGTACAGAGCAAGTAAGTATAGACATGTTTGTTATTTTATTTTTTTCCTACCTTTACAAAAGTGTAATCCTCTAGGACATTTTTCCAAGATATTAACTATGATATTTTTAAATCTCCCCTACACCGTGCTCATTTACAGTTCTACAATGTGTACAAACAAATTTAAAGTAACAATTACCCTGCAATATGTACCCAAACAAAATGACAATACCAGTAGAGTTAATAATAAAATGATTAGAGCCTACTATGCAGTGCAGTCTAATTTACCAAGTAAATGTGCAATACAATAGAATAAATATTAAGTGTAACACAAATTTCTAACTTATATATGGAATAAAACCAAAAACATGCATTCAATTAGTAAAAATACCACAAAGTCCTCTGGTGCTATGTCAATTTTTAAAAAAGCATTGAATAAAAAGTCAATGTAATAAACCTTCAATTTCCAAAGTGGTCTGGTGCTGTGTATTCTTGTGCAACATTCATCCTCTCGAGAAAGTCCCCTGTGGATGAAACGCGTCGGTCCATGGATTAAAGGTGGATGTCTACAGGCTGTCATCTGCTGCTGAGATCTAAAGCTGGAGTGATACATTGAGCTGCGGGTTGTCGGCTCTGAATGCAATGATGAGGAGAGACTTGGCAGTTCTGTGAAATGTGACACATACTTTTTCCATTATGAGCAGTTTGTGTTTTAACAAACATTTTTTTATATACAGAATTACACTATTGGGTTGCTTTCTCTCTTTGCTATTATTATCAGGATGAAGTCAACTGTGTACTTCTACTTGAGAGGGTTTGAGATCATGTCTAAAAAGGATAGATGGCCACTTAGAGGATTTGTATGCTGTAAATGCTGATCTTTAAATTGTTACTAAACCCAGGACCCTGCATTCACTATATCTGGTCTCCCACAGTACACTCAACATGGAAATTCAATAGTTTTAATAAATATAAAATGTTAAATACTTTTTCTCATAAGCAGTTAGAGCAACTCTTCTGACTTCTATCAGTGTCTGGTTATAGTTTTTAGGAGGAGTTTTCATTCACCCATGATTGTCCTATCCGGATGCAGGACCCCTGGCTCTCTGTCTGGACAGTGCTGATTGGCCCTATGCTGATCACATGCACTCTCCCAAGAAAAAAAATGCAGCTTGTCCCCTAGCCTTTGTACTATCCAGAGATGGATTGGGGACTTTGGAAGAAGGAGAGGATCTGAGGAGACAGGATGAAACAGCCTTTTTACACAATGCAAAGGATTAACCCCTTACGTTCCACAGTGAGTATAACAAGCATGCTTTACTATATATATATACATACTGATTTCACTGTTAGTAGCACTTTAAATAGAGAGGCACGTTGATCTGGTGAGTTGCTTTCTGATGGATGTTGGCCACCAATCTCTTAGCTCTGAACACTGATACATGTAAATGTTGCACAAGAAGATACAGCACCAGAGCACTTTGGATACTCATGTTTCATTAAATTAACTTTTTGCACAAAAATTAGGACAGCACTAGACCACTTTGTAGTATTTGTACTAATTTAATGTATATTTTGATTTTTTTTCATATAAAACTTAGGAATTTGTGTTTTACTTAATATTTATTTCAGTTTATTGCACATCTATTTGGTAAATTACATGGTGCTGCATAGTAGGCACTAATCCTAATTCACTTGATCCTAATTGAATCCATGAATGGTTCCTTCTGACTTCTTTTTAAGAAGTTCTGCCTGAGATGCCTCTTACTGACATTTTACCATCTAAGCATCTTATAAATTTATGAGCCTTCAAGATGTATATGTGTTCCAATCCTGGCATTGTCTGGTTAGCCATGTTATTGTATAGTTCAGCAGATTGATCTCACCCTCTACACCAGGGTTTCTCAACTTGTGGTGCGTGTACCCCTGGGGGTACATGCAGCAAGGGCAGGGGGTATGCCCAGTGCTGTGTCTCCCGAGTCCCACACACAGTCCCAGGCAGCTTGCTGTAGCCATGTTGCACAGGACTATGCTACCAACGGGGGAAGCAGTCCGTCCCATGCGCGCGTGTGTGTGTGTGTGTGTGTGTGGGGGTGTCATCAATGGAAGCCCATCGCGCTGCCTGGAAGATGTTTCCTCGGCCAGAGCTGACTGATCAGGGTCAGGAGGAAGCTCCATGTTTCCCCAGCTCCTCCCCCTTTCTAGCGCACCTCGGATGTCCTGTCTGCTATGTGTGAAGATGCCTGCTGTGGCTCCCTGATCTCCACTCTGCAATCCTGCACATAGCCAGCTACTGCAGACAGGAAACAAAGGTGAGTTCTGACTGCTCAGGAACTACACATGCCAGCATGCCCAGCCTATCAGTGCCGCCTATCAGTGCCGCCTATCAATGCCTCCTATCAGTGCCTCCTATCAGTACCTCTTATCGGTACCTCCTATCAGTGTGTCCTATCAGTGCCTGCTACTAGTTCCGCCTATCAGTGCCTGCTATCAGTGCCACTTTTCAGTGCCTCCTATCAGTGCCTCCTATCAGTGCCTGCTATCAGTTCCTCCTATCAGTGCATCCTATCAGTGCCTGCTATCAGTGCCTGCTATCCGTGCCTCCTATCAGTGCCTGCTATCAGTGCCTGCTATCAGTGCCGCCTGTCAGTGCCTCCTTATCAGTGCCACCTATCAGTGCCACCTATCAGTGACTGCTATTGGTGCCGCCTATTGGTGCCTCCTATCGGTGCCTCCTATCAGTGCCACCTATCAGTGCCTGCTATCAGTGCTGCCTGTCAGTGCCACCAATCAGTGCCTCCTATCAGTGCCTCCTATCAGTGACACCTATCAGTACCTGTTATCGGTGCCTCCTATCAGGGTGTCCTATCAGTGCCTGCTACTAGTTCCGCCTATCAGTGCCTGCTATCAGTGCCACTTTTCAGTACCTCTTATCAGTGCCTCCTATCAGTGCCCCCTATCAGTGCCTGCTATCAGTTCCTGCAATCAGTGCCTCCTATCAGTGCCTCCTATCAGTGCCTGCTATCAGTGCCTGCTATCCGTGCCTCCTATCAGTGTCTGCTATCTGTGCCTCCTATCAGTGCCTCCTATCAGTGCCTGCTAGCAGTGCCTGCTATCAGTGCCGCCTGTCAGTGCCTCCTTATCAGTGCCGCCAATCAGTGCCACCTATCAGTGCCATCTATCAGTGCCTGCTATTGGTTCCTCCTATCGGTGCCTCCTATCAGTGCAGCTTATCAGTGCCTGCTATCAGTGCCGCCTGTCAGTGCCTCCTTATCAGTGCCACCAATCAGTGCCTCCTATCAGTGCTGCCAATCAGTGATGCCAATCAGTGCCTCCTATCAGTGACACCTATCAGTACCTCTTATCGGTGCCTCCTATCAGTGTGTCCTATCAGTGCCTGCTACTAGTTCCGCCTATCAGTGCCTGCTATCAGTGCCTCCTATCAGTGCCTGCTATCGGTTCTTGCTATCAGTGCCTCCTATCAGTGCCTGCTATCAGTGCCTGCTATCCGTGCCTCCTATCAGTGCCTGCTATCTGTGCCTCCTATCATTGCCTCCTATCAGTGCCTGCTATCAGTGCCGCCTGTCAGTGCCTCCTTATCAGTGCCGCCAATCACTGCTGCCTATCAGTGCCACCTATCAGTGCCTGCTATTGGTGCCATCTATCAGTGCCTGCTATTGGTTCCTCCTATTGGTGCCTCGTATCGGTGCCTCCTATCAGTGCCTCCTATCAGTGCCTGCTATCAGTGACTGCTATCTGTGCCGCCTGTCAGTGCCTCCTTATCAGTGCCACCAATCAGTGCCTCCTATCAGTGCCGCCAATCAGTGACTCCAATCAGTGCCACCTATCAGTGTCTGCTATTGGTGCCTCCTATCGGTGCCTCCTATCAGCGCCACATATCAGTGCCTCCTATCAGTGCCCATCACCTTCTTGAGACAAAGGTTGAGAAACACTGCTCTACACAATCTGAGGCGTGTTTTTCCTCGGCTCATCCCGGGCCTCTTATGGGTGGATTGACGCAAGCCCCAACACTTTACATCAGCTGGACCTTTGTTAGCATACAGCAGCAAAGCTCTTTCTGTGTTTTTAATTGATGCAGTTGTTTTGGATACATGTCTTCACCCACTGGATATGTTATGTAGTATAACCGTATTGAAATGTGGCGCTAACGCAAATACGTGTAAATACACCATTGCCTCCTATCAGTACCTCTTATTGGTGCCTCCTATCAGTGTGTCCTATCAGTGCCTGCTATCAGTGCCATTTTTCAGTGCCTCCTATCAGTGCCTGCTATCAGTTCCTGCTATCAGTGCATCCTATTAGTGCCTGCTATCTGTGCCTGCTATCAGTGCCTGCTATCAGTGCCTCCTTATCAGTGCCACCAATCAGTGCCGCCTATCAGTGCCACCTATCAGTGCCTGCTATTGGTGCCGTCTATCAGTTCCTGCTATTGGTGCCGCCTATTGGTGCCTCCTATCGGTGTCTCCTATCAGTGCCACCTATCAGTGCCTGCTATCAGTGCCGCCTGTCAGTGCCTCCTTATCAGTGCCACCAATCAGTGCCTCCTATCAGTACCTCCTATCAGTGACACCTATCAGTACCTCTTATCGGTGCCTCCTATCAGTGTGTCCTATCAGTGCTTGCTACTAGTTCCGCCTATCAGTGCCTGCTATCAGTGCCTCTTATCAGTGCCTCCTATCAGTGCCTGCTATCATTGCTTGCTATCCGTGCCTCCTATCAGTGCCATCTATCAGTGCCTGCTATTGGTGCCGCCTATTGGTGCCTCCTATCGGTGCCTGCTATCAGTGCCGCCTGTCAGTGCCTCCTTATCAGTGCCACCAGTCAGTGCCTCCTATCAGTGCTGCCAATCAGTGACGCCAATCAGTGCCTCCTATCAGTGACACCTCTTATCGGTGCCTCCTATCAGTGTGTCCTATCAGTGCCTGCTACTAGTTCCGCCTATCAGTGCCTGCTATCAGTGCCACTTATCAGTGCCTCTTATCAGTGCCTCCTATCAGTGCCTGCTATCATTTCCTGCAATCAGTGCCTCCTATCAGTGCCGCCTGTCAGTGCCTCCTTATCAGTGCCTCCTATCAGTGCCGCCTGTCAGTGCCTCCTTATCAGTGCCACCAATCAGTGCCTCCTATCAGTACCTCTTATCGGTGCCTCCTGTCAGTGTG
The DNA here is from genome assembly GCA_018402905.1 of Glandirana rugosa. NCBI lineage: Eukaryota > Metazoa > Chordata > Amphibia > Anura > Ranidae > Glandirana > Glandirana rugosa. The sequence continues at coordinate 288,750 of BLSH010246063.1, read as the reverse complement.
TCCTATCAGTGCCTGCTACTAGTTCCGCCTATCAGTGCCTGCTATCAGTGCCACTTTTCAGTGCCTCTTATCAGTGCCTCCTATCAGTTCCTGCAATCAGTGCCTCCTATCAGTGCTTGCTATCTGTGCCTCCTATCAGTGCCATCTATCAGTGCCTGCTATTGGTGCTGCCTATTGGTGCCTCCTATCAGTGCCGCTTATCAGTGCCGCCTGTCAGCGCCTCATTATCAGTGCCACCAATCAGTGCCTCCTATCAGTGCTGCCAATCAGTGATGCCAATCAGTGCCTCCTATCAGTGACACCTATCAGTACCTCTTATCGGTGCCTCCTATCAGTGTGTCCTATCAGTGCCTGCTATTAGTTCCGCCTATCAGTGCCTGCTATCAGTGCCACTTTTCAGTGCCTCCTATCAGTGCCTCCTATCAGTGCCTGCTATCAGTTCCTGCTATCAGTGCCCCCTATCAGTGCCTGCTATCAGTGCCTGCTATCCGTGCCTCCTATTAGTGCCTGCTATCTGTGCCTCCTATCAGTGCCTCCTATCAGTGCCTGCTATCAGTGCCTGCTATCAGTGCTGCCTGTCAGTGCCTCCTTATCAGTGATGCCAATTAGTGCCGCCTATCAGTGCCACCTATCAGTGCCAACTATCAGTGCCTGCTATTGGTGCCATCTATCAGTGCGTGCTATTGATGCCTCCTATCCGTGCCTCCTATCAGTGCCGCCTATCAGTGCCTGCTATCTGTGCCGCCTGTCAGTGCCTCCTTATCAGTGCCACCAATCAGTGCCTCCTATCAGTGCCTCCAATCAGTGCCTCCTATCAGTGACGCCTATCAGTGCCACCTATCAGTACCGGTGCCTCCTATCAGTGCCCCCTATCAGTGCCTCCTATCAGTGCCCGTCACCTTCTTGAGACAGGGGTACTTAGGAATTTTTTTTAGACTTGCAGGGGTACTTCGCCGTAAAAGGTTGAGAAACACTGCTCTACACAATCTGAGGCGTGTTTTTCCTCGGCTCATCCCGGGCCCCTTATGGGTGGATTGACGCAAGCCCCAACACTTTACATCAGCTGGACCTTTGTTAGCATACAGCAGCAAAGCTCTTTCTGTGTTTTTAATTGATGCAGTTGTTTTGGATACATGTCTTCACCCACTGGATATGTTATGTAGTATAACCGTATTGAAATGTGGCGCTAACGCAAATACGTGTAAATACACCATTCAACGTTTACAAACAAAAAAAAAAACAAATCCATCATCATAATCCAATCAGTGCAATAATAATTTAAACAGTAAATAGGATCCAAGCTTTCTAAAGTGCATGTATAGTGTCAATTTTAAATTTGCAAATGATGTCATTCAAAATGTACAAACATATGTGCACAAAATTGAGCAGATAAAATTCAGCATATGCATTCATAAAAATAAGTCCACACTTATATTCCAAACAATATGATGAAACTTCCAATAATAAAAGTATATAAAAAATAAGTTCAAAGTTTGAAAGTGCTAATAAGGTGCATATAAGTCACTCAAAAGTGTGCACAAAAGGAACTGTGTAAAATGCAGTAAAAATAGTAAAGATAAAGTGTTAAAGTGCAAGGAGAAGTCATCTAATCTGGGTAATTTGGTCACGCTTGCTTCCACCTTACGCAATCCACACGTGGTGTGCCAGTTTCTCACCTTAGATGAAGACCCTGATGGGGTCTAGCAGCGCATCTGTTATCTCAATCCTTAGTGGCACTCTCTGCTCCTCTCCTCACTTTAGGATAATGTCCAGGCAAACAAAGCAGATAGTGGATATACAGCGCTCTCCTAGTGTGCTGTCTACGTCCTTCTAACTCTCCTCCAATTAGGGATCCTTTCCTTTACAATTTGCAGCTGCTGTAATTTTCTGTAAAATTCATTGCAATATGGCAACCTGGAGACATTCTGTCTGTTGGTCTATTGGCATACAGAACGCTCCCAAAAATGTCACTTCCTGCTTCTGTGATTGGCTTACTAATTTTCCCAGAAGGCTGCAGCTATGAACCCTTTGGAAAGTTCAATTTATTTGTGGTTTTGTGGTGACCTTATTGATGTTGGCTGCTGCTCACATATTACTGCTGAATTAATTCTGCAGTGCATTAGTTATTTACTTTATTATGTACTACAACCGCTTACCCCTGAAGAAGAAACTGATTTTATGTTTTCGAAACACGTTGGGTTCAGCTCTGTCTTTATGATCTGCATTGACAGAGAATTGTGGTTATCCTATACTGACAATATCCATCCAATTGTAACTGCATCTGTATTTATATATGTACTCATATTTTTTTTACTATGTGTTAATAAAGCTTTTTGTATTTAAATCATGTTGGAGTTAATGCCCTACAAAAATCCCATCAGAGGGTTCAGTCTATTAGTTTATCCGTTCATTTGCATTTCCTCTCACTGCCTGTTTTGGCTTTGGGACAGGCAGCGATGGTAAATCTCCCCAATGGGATACAGATGGCAAAAAAAAAAAAAAAAAACTGACAGGGGTTATAACCCCCCTTGTTCTATCCAAAATGACAAGTGTTGCCTATAGTTCTACTCTAATAACGGTAAGCATAACTCCCCAGATCATTCATTAACACTACATAGATAGGAAAAGCTGGTTAAGATTTTTCATTTTTTCAGCATGTAATACTGTAAGCAGCAATTGTGAAATATTATAGAAAATATCATAATTATAATATAATATGCTTTTTGAATGGTAATAATATATAGGCGTTCGCTCATTTGGCTGCAAAGGTAATAAAATGCATTTGTGCATACTGACATTTTATCACTAGATGGCTCTCTTGTCTAAAGTAGTGGGAGATCAAATAACACCTAACCCCAAAGTAATCACTAGTCAAAACTGTATGAGGAATTATGATAATCTCACTTAATAAAAGTGTCACTGCAAAATAAATGTCTGAATCGCTCCTATTAAGAAATGGATATGTGGCTTTTCTTCAATAAATGAAGGTGCATGCAAACTCGGACCTCTTTGTCAAAGTTTGATGATAAGGTATTTTCATATTATACCATTAACTTAACCTTAGCAGACTGTAGAAGTAAATGGTAATGCCTTTATGCCAGCTTAACACATCACAACCTTATATTGCACAAAGGACAAGAAAAAGTAACAAGTTCATTTAAAATCTGTCCTCCCCCAACGGCTTAGACTTACCCTCCCTTTTTTCATCCACCATTTTGTTTTTTTAAAGAGGTGTAGTTAAATAAAACCCAAGCCTACTCTGTTCTGGGTCAATGGTGTGTAAAGCATAGAGTGTTGGGCTCAGCACTGCGGAATGCTCAGAGTGTAAAGATGATTCCAGGTGAGCAGGGGGTTTGGCCAAATTGCCCTTAACAGCGGTAATGGCTTCAGGCTGGGTTCACACTAGTCAGACAAACGGACCGACATTGTGAGCACAAGTCACATTACGCCACAAAATCAATGTTTCCCTATGAGAGCCGCCTTAAAGCGGTAGTAAACCCTCCTATCATTTTCAGCCAAGGAAGCTGCCATCTTTGCCTCTGTTTAATCCACAACTGCCATGATGCTGCGCATGTGATCAGCTATGACACCAGCCATTGGATGGTTTGACAGTTTGGTTTAGAGCACAACCAATGGGAGTGTTACATTTCCGGCACGTGTCGGAAATGTGACTGGTTTTTAACCTGTTAAATGCATGGGTTTACTACCGCTTTAACTGGTCCGACACAAATCGGTCCGACTTTGAAAAAGGTTCCTGTACTACTTTGGTCCTACTTCAGCCCATTGAATATCATTGAAGTAGGATCAGCAGCAGTAAAAGGAATTTATCTCACACTGGGGTTGTTTTGATTGGTGAAAGGAAAAGTCACTATCTCAAAGTCGGAGCAAAATATTACCTTGTTCATTCAAGTCGGATGGAAGTAGGACCAAAGTAGGACAGAAGTAGGACCGATGTTGCAGGGCAAAGTAGGATCAAAAGTCTGACCGTTTTTGTGTCGGATAGTGTGAACCCAGCCTAAGAGTAGAAGATTAAACTGTGTCTATTCACTGCACACATATGCCACAGTCCTTGTACTTATAAAACAGTCCTAATTACTGTGCCACAAGTGAGTCTCTCAGACACGCATAAACCTCAGAACCAAGGATATTTTAAAAAAAGAAATAAAATGCTCCATAGCATATACTTTTCTGCCACAAAAAACTGTGACTTTGTTGCAGAACATCTTGGGGAAAATGAGTTGTCACTGACTGTTGCTGGATCTGTGGCTTGGCATTAGTTACTGTGGCATCTGCACTCGTGGGGCCAATCAGCCCCATCCAGTGGCGTATATTTAGTCACATACATGTTTATCTGTAGCGTACATATCATTTCAAAGACACATCCATACACGTGGTTTAGGTGAGCTGACTTGTACAGTATATAACAGGCTGCTGATCTCATACAATGTAACAATTGGAAAACATTCCATTGCCTTGTATGATCAGGACATGTGAGGCTCCCCTGGTATCTGTCCCTGCCAGCCTGTTACACGCACTCTCTCCAGGTTTGCCTGCACACTAGGAAGCTTCTACATAACCTGGGTTTTTTTTAATTTTTTGTTAAATAAACAATAAAAGACCAAACATTTTGTAAATAAATATTCTTTCTTCATATACTTAGGCCAAAATGTATTCTGCTACATTTCTTTGGTGAAAATAACTTAAATCAGTGTATATTATTTAGTCTGTAGGAAAGTTATAGTCCACAAACTATTGTGTATACAGTATCCCACAAAAGTCAGTACACCCCTCACATTTTTGTAAATATTTTATTCTATCTTTTCATGTGACAACACTGAAGAAATGACACTTTGCTACAATGTAAAGTAGTGAGTGTACAGCTTGTATAACAGTGTAAATTTGCTGTCTCCTCAAAATAACAACACACAGCCATTAATGTCTAAACTGCTGGCAACAAAAGTGAGTACACCCCTAAGTGAAAATGTCCACATTGGCCCAATTAGCCATTTTCCCTCCCCGGTGTCATGTGACTCGTTAGTGTTACAAGGTCTCAGATGTGAATGGGGAGCAGGTGTGTTAAATTTGGTGTTATTGCTCAAACTCTCTCATACTAGTCACTGGAAGTTCAACATGGCACCTCATGGCAAAGAACTCTCTGAGGATCTGAAAAAAAAGAATTGTTGCTCTACATAAAGATGGTTTGGCTATATGAAGATTGCCAAGACCCTGAAACTGAGCTGCAGCATGGTGGTCAAGACCATACAGCAGTTTAGCAGGACAGGTTCCACACAGAACAGGCCTTGCCATGGTCGACCAAAGAAGTTAAGTGCACGTACTCAGCATCATATCCAGAGGTTGTCTTTGGGAAATAGACATATGAGTGCTGTTAACATTGCTGTAGAGTAGTAGAAAAACACTGCTCTATCTACACAACTGAAAGTAGGTGGTTGCTTATACTCCAGTCCAGGTGCTCAGATTCAGAGGAGTCTTCCAATCTCCCAAGAAAAAATCAATGATATTCAAAAAATATGAATCGGCACTCCGGAAATGCTTGCAATTAGGTTTATTGTGCAATGACCATTTACAAACAAGCTGACGTGTTTCGGCAGTAACGCCTTGTTCACAGCTCAATACAAATACTGAAATTACATTCTTATATACACATTAGATATGCAAAATACTTAAACATGTGATTGGTCATGTGAGATACTCCTATCCAATCGAGTGTTAGGGAAAAATATTGATATTAATTGCTGCAGGTGTATGTCACCCAGTAGGAGCAGAGATAAAAATAATTATATGCATTGCTGCACAGGTTGAAAGGGTGGGGGGGGGGGGTCAGTCTGTCAATGTTCAGACCATACGCCACGCAATGCATCAAATTGGTCTGCATGGCTGTCATCCCAGAAGGGAGCCTCTTCTAAAGATGATGCACAAGAAAGCCCACAAACAGTTTGTTGAAGACAAGCAGACTAAGGACATGGATTACTGGAACCATGTCCTGTGGTCTGATTGGTTCGGATGGTGTCAAGCGTGTGTGGTGGCAATCAGGTGAGGAGAACAAAGACAAGTATGTCTTGCCTACAGTCAAGCATGGTGGTGGCAGTGTCATGGTCTGGGGCTTCATGAGAGCTGCTGGCACTGGGAACTACAGTTCATTGGGGGAACCATGAATACCAACATGTACTGTGACATACTAAAGCAGAGCATGATCCCCTCCCTATGGAGACTGGGCTGCAGTGCAGTATTCCAACATGATAATGACCCCAAACACACCTTCAAGACAACCACTGCCTTGCTAAAGAAGCTGTGGGTAAAGGTGATGGACTGGCCAAGTATGTCTCCAGCCCTAAACTCTATTGATCCTCTGTGGGGCATCCTCAAATGGAAGGTGGAGGAGCGCAAGGTCTATAACATCCACCAGCTCCGTGATGTCTTCATGGAGGAGTGGAAGAGGATTCCAGTGGCAACCTGTGAAGCTCTGGTGAACTCCATGCCCAAGAGGGTTAAGGCAGTGCTGGAAAATAATGGTGACACAACAAAATATTGACACATTGGGCCAATTTGGACATTTCCACTTAGGGGTGTACTCACTTTTGTTGCCAGCGGTTTAGACATTAATGGCTGTGTGTTGAGTTATTTTGATGGGACAGCACATTTACACTGTTATACAAGCTGTGTACTCACTACTTTACATTGAAGCAAAGTGTCATTTCTTCAGTGTTGTCACATGAAAAGATATAATAAAATATTTACAAAAATGTGAGGGGTGTACTCACTTTTGTGAGATACTGTATATCTGAAAATCAATCAACCCTGATGTACTGACGGCCTATCTCATTTATTGAGGCTCGAAAATGTCAGGACAGTACAAATATCCCCCAAATAATCCCTTTTTGGAAATTAGACAGTCCAAGGTATTTAATAAGAGTCATGGCAGGTTTTTTGAAGTTGTAATTTTTTTTCACAATTTTTTTGAAAATTAAGAAACTAAAAAAAAAAATCCACAATTTTTAAAAAATTTTTTGCATACTGTCACCAGTGCAGTACAGCATCATCATATAACTGGGCGGCGGTGATCAAGATCGCTGACTGGTGACAGCATGTAAAAAAAAAACTACAATATATTTTATCCATTTTTTTTCTTTTTTATTACATTTTTTTCTTTTTATTTTTTTACATACAATGAGTGACCAGAGCAATACAGTGTTACCATAGTAACACTGTACTACTTTAGGGAGATGATCAGGATTTTTTTTTTTTTTTGTACACAATATGATTGCTTATAACTGTGAATTTTACAGTTTTAAGCAACCATTTTTCAGAATGAAAACTATAATTAATGATTTACTATTGTGATTAGCTGTGATTGACCACAGCTAATCACATGGTACAGATGGGCTGTGATTGGCCCTGTCTGTACCATGTGATCATTGTGACCAACCACAGAGCTCATGACAATAGTACAATAAAATAGTAGAATCAAAGCCTTTCATTGTGTACAATTGTCATGTGATCTGCCGTGATTGGCTGAAGGAATCATAGGGTATTGGCAGCAGGCCGGAACAATGATCTGTCATCAGCCATGTCCGGTGGACATGGCCAGCGACAGATAGCGCTGGAGCGCGGCCCATGGGGCACGTTCGAGGAGCGCTCCTGGGAGAACGTCATATGACATACTCCCAGGATAACAGAGCTTCCACTAGGCCGTCATATTAAATTAGGCCAGGCGGGAGGGAGTTAATTAAAGCATTGCATTAGGTTAATGATTTGCCATTTGTAGAACTATAAATGCCCTGCCTCTAAATAAAGTACATTCCTCAGCTACAATGGCTTGCTGGACACTCATCAAAAAATGGTGTCCCTGGTTATTTTTTTAAAAATGTTGGCAATTATTGAAAGGTATATTTTAATGAAAGTGTAGACCCCTTACCTTAAATAGGGGTTGCCAGTACATATAGCTTTTGCTGGGTTATAGTTAACCTGGCTGATTTATAGTCTTTGCAATCATTTGGGTTTTCCCCTAAGCTCAGTATAGCTGTTGTTCTTCCCTTTTGCCAGTAGGTGTCAGTGGTACCTTTGCCATTAGTATGATGAGCTGCAGTGAAACTGAGTTATGAATAAGCATACTTCTGTCAACCAATCAACAGCAGTTTTGTGGCCATTGAGCATGCTGGGAGAGAGTATAAATATTTGGGGAGGTCAAGTGATCAGTTATCTCCCACGCAGACCTTGGTCTGGTGTGGATGGGTGAGGAACTGCTGTTCTGGGTAGGCCTGAAGCCTGAGGCCTAGCCATGTGCTCGAGGCTCTGCCAGAGAGAGCCTGTTTCTTGAAAGCAAGGAAATGATGGAGACCTGAGATGAAGTACCAGAAGTTACTCTGACATAGACCGGGAAACTGTGGAGAGCCTGGGAAAGCGTCAAGACGGCCTCATCCAGAAAATTCCTGCTCTTTCTTGTAAGTTATTTTTCAGTTGCTATAGGAGACAGCTGTTTCTACAAAAGTACATATTGCTGGTTACAGCTAAAATGTGCTTAAATGTGCTTCTCTGTATGTGCTGTCTACTTTTGTACCTTTTGTTTTGAGGAGTCTGCTGCTTTATTTGACTTAGGGTGTCCTGTGCTCTTCCTCTCTCTCCCTGAATTGTTTGTTGTTCTGAGCAATAAACTCATTTTTGTTCAGCATAAAAGTGACTTGTGCCCATTCATCTACACAGTCCACCACCCACTATGCCTAGTAACCTGCACCCGAAGGTGAAATGCCAGCCCTAGCTTGAACTGGTAAGAAACAGTTAAATTCAAAGTGTGTTACTGGCTACATCGCCAGGTGAAAACAGGTGAACAGAGGGACAAAATAAAACTAATGTAGCAACCCCGTCTAATGATTAGTAAGCTGCAATTTATTACATTTTTTGGAGGGGTTTAATACTGCTTTAAATCTTGGCTATGCTTTATTTGGACACGCTATTCTGAAATAACTGAATGAAATGGAAGAAACATAATAGGTCCAAGGTGTTCATATTGATGTATGTTGTCAAACGTTAAGCAAGATTCAAAAATGTTCCCATTAGCTAACAATTACACCTTTAGATATAACAGATTAACAGGAGCTTGCATATTTCACAATACTTTGCATGTAAAGTATATAATTAACTCATAATAGATGTCCTTAGCAGTAAAGCAGTAACCTTGGTGCAAGGGAGTACTGGAAGCTTTTAGTTTGTGGGGCACACATAACTAGCTGGGTCTTTCATAGCAAGGAAAATTTTCAATGTGTGTGCAAAGTATGTGTGTTGGGGCTGGGAGTACCGCAGTGATTGGCAAGTATAAGTCAACAAGATCAGACTGACGCAAATCTTTTTCTCTTATATGTAACTACAGTCATACAAAGGATGTACAGTAGGCTTATATCAGATTGAAATGTAGATATGAATGTGATAATGGTAGCTACAGTAGGAAAAGAAAAGAATCACCCCTTTGAAATAATCACATTTTGCAACTTATAACATGCTAGTGAAAGATATAACACCAACATGTCAGAAAAAAAAATCAAAAACAGAATCACTGAGTTGGAAAAAGGATCACCCCCCTTGTGTGAGTATTTTGTTGAACCACTCTTTGCTTTAATTACAGCCTTTAGTCTGTTGGGATATGTCTCTACTATCTTAGCACATCTAGACTTTGCAATATTTGCCCACTCTTCTTTACAGAACTGCTTGAGTTCAGTTAAATTTAATGGTGACTGTTTGTGGACTGCAGTCTTCTAGTCATGAGATAGCACAAAGGAGCCAAATTGATCACACAACACATCAGATGAACTAACTTCTCAAAACTTTATTGGATATATTTATTGGCCATGGTGTTATTCAAAGGGTAACCTTAAATAATTAATAATAACCTTATCAAAGGAAAATATATCACCACCTTGGCTAAGACCAAAAATCAACTAATACAGTCATGTTGTTCAACCAGGTATACTGGACAACTACATCCCTTCTGAACGAAACACTATGACAGTTGTTTAAATGATGGGCTGGGGTGTGGGAGCTGCAGTCCAGTCCTGGGAGCTGGGGTAGATTCTTCAATATGCTCCAAAAAGCGCAGGCCGATTGCCTGCCATTTTACACCAAGGGTAGCTTGTTGCTAGGGTATAATCCCAGCTGCAGTAACCAGTGGTAGACTTGCAATAGACAACTATGAGAAACAGGTGAAGCATGGCCCATTGTACTATCCCATGGTTCCCGCTGAGTGCTAGAGACCCTTGAATTCCACAGATTTTCAGTGGGGTTTAAATCTGGGGTCTGACTAGGTTCAACTTTTTCTCTTTCAACCACTGTGTGGTTATTTTTGCTGTGTGTTTTGGGTCATTGTCATGTTGGAAGGTAAACCTTCTTCCCACAACTTTCTGGCAGAGGGCAGCAGTGTTTACTCAAGAATGTAACTTTATTTTGCCCCATCCTTCTATCTTGTACGTTTACTGGAAGATCACCAGTAAACGTACATTATATTCAAAGAAAGGGGGAGGGATCATTCCAAAAGGAATATATCATAAAGACAAAAGTATATTGTGCAGATAGAATGGCCTTCTCAGTGAACAAATAAAAAAATAAAAGGGGGAGGAAAGGCTTGGGGAAGATAGGAAAGGAGAGGGGAAGGTGAGAATGATTAAGATGTATATTCACATATCTGTAGATCATGTATTAAAGTTTTAATTAGTTAAAAGTGTATGATGAAAGTCTGTTGGCATGTAATTCGAGATCCAAGGTTCCCAAGGGTATCTTGTCATCTAACATAGCTGCCATCTTCTAATTTGTCATCCAAAGATTAATACGGGTTATACGTTCTTCAAAAGTGATAGTAGTTTTTTTCTAGGCATTTTCAATAGTTTGTAGAATGGTAAATACTACGCTAAGTGAGAATTAAAGAAGGTCACCTGCCACACAACAACCAAACTATTGTCAATGACTATATATAATCTAAATGTGTAGCGCTCAACCAATGTAACAGAGACTAGTTTTTGTAGAAACCAAGGTGTAAAATCAATTAAACCATCATAATATATAGTGCTAGTGCAAATAAAGTAAATTAATGTAATTAATATAAATGCAATTGATCAAATCAGTCCATAGGAAATGTGCAACTAATGCAAAAAGTGCAAATGTGTGCAAAACGTGCAATAGAAAGTTCATCTGTAAAGTTCACGTGGATCATACATTTCCAAGGGATGAAATACATTAGATGTGTGACATGCAAATCCAAGTGAAATCCACCACCTTTAAGATGCAAGGCTTACCGGAAAGCCAATATTCAGGCCTGAATATCCTGCAAAGGGATGTAACAGGAGACAGATTTCTTGATCTAGGTGTCCAGTTAAAACATCATACAGCCAGGCATCACTTGGGGATGTCCAATGGGACTGGAGGGGAGTCATATCAGCGGACATACCTCTTAGAAGTAGCACTCCAGAGGAACAGTGATGCTTGCAAAGAATGGGACCTCACATAGCATAAAACCTTTTAGACAGGAAGTTTCATTGTGGGAATGCACTTGCATCATCCAAGAACGTTATGAGCTCAAAGGTAAAAATATAGCCGGCCCAGCAATCTGGGGTTAGCAACAACTGACGCGTTTCGTCTCCTTAGACATTGTTCCCCCAGACAACGTCTAAGGAGAAGAAACGCACCGGGTGTTCCTGACCCCAGATTGCTGTGTTGTATTCGCTGTTTACCTTTGAGCTCATACCATGATGTGAGGTCCCTTTCTTTGCATGCATTTTTGTTCCTCTGGAGTGCTACTTCTAAGAGGTATATCCACTAATTTGACTTCCCTCCATTTCCATTGGACATCCTCAATTGATGCCTGGCTGTATGATGTTTTTACTGAACACCTAGACCAAGAAAGTGGTCTCCTGTTCTTTACCTTTGCAGCAGGCCTGAATATATTGGCTTTCCGGTAAGCCTTGCATCCTTAACCACTTCATCCCAGAAAGATTTCCCACTGTAGGACCAGAGCACTTTTTGCGATTCGGCACTGTGTCGCTTTAACTGACAATTGCGCGGTCGTGCGACATTGTACCCAAACAAAATTTGCGTCCTTTTTCCCCCCACAAATAGAGCTTTCTTTTGGTGGTATTTGATCCCCTCTGCGTCATTTCTGATCACTGCTATAAACGAAAAGAGGGTGTCAATTTTGCAAAAAAAAACAATATTTCTTACTTTTTGCTAAAATCCAAATCCAAATAAAAAATATAAAAAAACAAATTTATTCATCGGTTTTGGCCGATTTATATTCTTCCTCATATTTTTGGTAAAAAAAAAAAAGGCAATTGGTGTTTATTGATTGGTTTGCGCAAAAGTTGCCGCATTTACAAACCATGAGAATTTATTTCTGGCGTTTTAACATTTTTTTTTTTACTAGCAATGGCGACGATCTGCGATTTTTATCGGGACTTTGATATTGGGGCGGACATGTCGGACATTTTTGACACTTTTTTGGGATCAGTCACATTTATACAGCCCTCAGAAATGTAAATATCCACTGATTACTGTATAAATGTCATTGGCAGTGAAGGGGTTAACCTGCATGGGGAGATCTAGGGCATATTCTAACTGTGAGGGGCTGGGCTACCATGAGCATGAGAGATTCAACTCATCAGTAGATGCCCATTGACAGAGCGGGGAACCGCCATGTTTACATCGGCAGTTCCCAGTTCTTTCTCTCTGGCAGGTCATTGCAGCTCGCCGGCGGACATCGGGTCCTGCAGAGTGCGGCGGGCATGAGAGCACGCCATCAGCGGCGCGCTCCCGCCCGCTAACTTCACATGCGTGGATCACCGCTTATATACGGCGATTCGCGAGACAGCGCCCCACTGCCGCCATATTAATATAGTAAGCGGTCGGCAAGTGGTTAAGGTGGTGGATTTCACTTGGATTTGCATGTCACGCATCTAATGTAGTTCATCCCTTGGAAATGTATGATCCACACGAACTTTACACATGAATTTTATATTGCACATTTTGCGCCCATTTACACTTTTTGCATTAGTTGCACATTTCCTATGGACTGATTTGATCAATTGCATTTATATTAATTATGTATAAATTTATACATTAATTTACTTGATTTGCAATAGCACTTTATATTATGATGGTTTGATTGATTTTACACCTTGGTTTCTACAAAAACTAGTCACTGTTACATTGGTTGAGCGCTACACATTTAGAGTATATATTTTCAATAGTTTGCTTAGCTATAGTAAAAATAAAGGAGAGTGAGTAAAATTTTGTCTTAGAACTTTTTTTTTTGCTGTGTCCCACTGGGGAGATTTCCTTTTGCTTTCTGTCCCAGTGTCTGGGGTCTGGTGCGTGTCTGTTCACTGGTTCAGGTGCAATTCAGGTCCGAATTTTTGCCTGAATTCACGCTTGAACTGGACCCAAGCTCACACTAGACTCTTTTTCAATCTGGACTGTGGCCGTCCCGGACATATGTGAAACGGCTCCATTGAGAGACAGTCAAATTTGCCTGTTATGCGAATTGGATGCGGAGAAATCGCCATCCAATTTGCATATGTGTGAAGCCAGCCTTACTCTTCGCTCTTGTTCTGCTGGCAATTGCATAATTTTGGGGTTCCCCTTAAAGAGATAGTGGTCACTAGAGCATATAGAATCTATCTAGTGAGCACACAGACTCCCCATTCTACAGAAAACGTAAAAAAATGTATCTCAGTATTGTGCAATTTGTCATTCTTGTGTCAGAAGTCATATGCATAGTAGCTTTTTCCAGGATGTGGGTCCTCCCTTTGCAACGCCAACTGAAAGCAAATTCAACAGATCACCACTGTTGACTCAAGCAGCAGCTGAATACACAGTACTGTGTATATTGTCCCTTCGGTTTAATCTGCACAACTTCACCTTACACCAGTATCATAACACATTACCAAATATATATTGGCTTTTGAGTGTCTTCTGTCCCCAAATGCAATCCTATTAATACCATTTTCCATCTCTCCTTTATGTTGGAGATGGTAAGGAGATGTGGGTTCACTGATTCACATTCTCAGGTCTTGCAAATCTATAAGTTCCATGTGATGGACTAATAATTGACTGAGCTAAGTGAAAAATTATCAACCAAAAAGTTATTGCATCTTATCAGATGCCGGAGCTTGCGGCTGTCAGAATACAATATACAGCAGTGGGGATTCCTCTATTGCAGGGATATGCAATTAGCGGACCTCCAGATGTTGCAGAACTACAGGTCCCATGAGTCCCATGACTCTGACAGCCACAAGCATGACACTCAGAGGCATGATGGGACTTGTAGTTTTGCAACAGCTGGGGGTCCGCTAATTGCATATCCCTGCTCTATTGTATCTGTTTAATGGTGGATAGAGAGATCAACTGATTTTCTCCTGTTCAGCCTGCAAGCTGAACGGAAGAAAACTAGACATGTATGGCTAGCTTAAAGCGGTAGTAAACTCTTGGAAAAAAAAGTTTCCTCCTGTAAGGCAATATCATAATGTGCTAGTATGCACTGCATACTAGCACATAATGAAAGACTTACCTTGAAACTTAGCCCTCCAGCGGTGCGCTGTCACCACTGCAGGGGCTTCCATCTTCACCCAGTCTTCCTTCAGGGTTGAATGGCCAAGCTGCGATGACGTCAGTACCATGCATGTGCGCGGAAGTATCGGCCATGACACACAGCTCTTAAGGAATGGCACGTTCCTTCAGAGCACATACGCCGGTGACGTCACCAGCTGCTGCTCGCTGGAGTATCTCCTAAACGTTGCAGGTTTAGGAGATATTCATTTTACCCACAGGTAAGCTTTATTGTAAACTTACTTGTAGGTAAAAATAAAAACAAAATGTGAGTTTTCTACCCCTTTAAAGTGTCACTAAACCCACATCATGCTGTTAATGCTCACTCAGTCACTATGGGATTCATTTTCTGTATTCTTCAAAAAAAAACCTGGTTGATCCTGCTGTTCACTGTCTCCCCCTTTTGATCATGTCTTCAATGCAGTTGGAGATTTTGCAGAACAGTGTTGGCAGCTCTGCACATGCTCAGTTTTCAGAGTTTCTATGCTGAACGTTTCTTCCCTATGAAATCTGAGCAGCCCATGTGACTATAGAGTCACACATGTGGGTGTATAGACAGTGGTAAATGACAGACCACTCACTCCCACCCTCCTTCTCAATGTCCATGAACCAGCTAAACACAACGGGGGTGGCATATTACATGTAGATTGATGGAGGCTTCATCTCCCTCCTATTCCAAGACACAAGCTGGAGGGGTGTAACACAGTCTGTACCTGGCAGAAATCTGCCCAAACTATGTTATTGTTAAATAATAATAAAGATTTGATTTCAAATATATAATTATATGATGATTTAAAACAGTTTATTGATATTAGTAATGCATTTTTACTCTGTACCCCAAAGGCTGTTTTTTTTTTTTTTTATTATTATTTATTTATTTTGAACATGTGACCTGCAGCAGAAAACTAGGAGCGCCTCCTGCTCATGTTCTTCAGCAGGCGGGCTGGCAAAGAGCTGGGTCACGTGACAACTGTATATTGATTAGGTAAAAAGGTACTTAGACATCCTTTTTTAAAAAAATAGTTACAGTGCCAACATCCATATACAGAAAGAGAAGTAATAATGTAAATGAAACAGTGTGTGTTTAGTATCACTTTAAGGCAGTGGTTCTCAACTCCGGTCCTCAGGACCCACTAACAGGCCAGGTTTGCAGGATAACTGAAATACATCACAGGTGATATCATTTGCTGCTCAGTGAGTGCAGTATTCTAGTCTGCATCTCCCCAAGGTAATACTGAAAATCTGGCCTGTTGGTGGGTCCTGAGGACCTGAGTTGAGAACCACTGCTTTAAGGGATAACTGTACAAAAGTATATATAATATTGTAACTGATGGTATTCACAAAAGCAAAAAAAGCGTGACATTTGATTTACAATACTGCAAATAGTTGTTTACTGGTGATTTAGTCTGTGTAGTGTTTGACCCTGGCTGATAGGGACTAGGGATAAATATCATTATTAAAAAATAGTAATCAGAATGATTCTGTGATATTCTAAAAAGGAAAACCCTGACATGTATTTGCCATTTTTTGTTTGGGATATAGATTACATCCCCTATCAATAGTTTGCTCAACCCTTTTTGTTTCCCTAAGGACACTGTGGCCTGCAAATGGACGCTATTTTGTCGATGATTAACAAAAAGGTAAACAGAATAGACAATCTCTATATGAATGACGTAGTTTTGTCTTAATAAAAGATCCCATTATACTAAAAAGACATTGCATCCAATATTTGTTTTCATAGTATATGTGTGTGTGATCCCACAGGGGCAGAATTACCGTCCTCTGTGTTTCAAAAAATAAATTGTAACTGATATGCAGTATGAAACAGTGTCAGCGTGGAGTCCTAATATAAAATACAAAGCCTTTATTCATTAAAATCCATGTAATTCAGTATTACAACAAGATGCTAATGCATTTCAGATTACGAAGCCTTAAAGTGATACAAAATGTTGGCAAAAAAAAAATCCATGTAATTCAGTATTACAACAAGATGCTAATGCATTTCAGATTACAAAGCCTTAAAGTAATACAAAATGTTGGCAAAAAAAAAAAAAAAAGAAGAAAATTCTATTCAAGTATGTATACTTAACTTAGAAACAGATCTTCAACGTCTGGAGAAAAAGAGATTTCATCTCCAAATACAGAAAGGTTTCTTCACAGTAAGAGCTGTGAAAATAAGGAATAGACTCCCTCAAGAGCTGGCTCAGTAGATTGCTTTAAAAAATGCCTGGATTCTTTCCAAGATGTACATAATATAACTGGATACTAATATTTATAGGTAAAGTTGATTCAGGGAATATCCGATTGCAATGGCGACTGGTGCTCCTTTTTGTGTGGGGGGGGGGGCGGTAAACAATCCCCTCCCCCGCCGGGTCCGCACTTACTCCAGGTTAGCGCTGTTCAGTCACAATACACCAAGCCTCTGGCCCATGTCTTGAATGAGGTTGGCTGTCTGCTGCTGGTACGAGTGCTCCTTGTCCGGATCCATGCCTGGACGGGCTGCGTTCATGCTGCTCCCAGGTGAAGTGCCAGCAGCCTGAAAGCGCCATGTCTGGGTGGGAGAGTACGTTCACATGGGGTTGCCTATTCTGACGGAACACTGGCTTCTCCTCCCAGCCAATTCGGTCTTAAGACCCGCCTCCTGTCCTGATTGGCCGGTAGGAAAAGCCGGAAGACAATAGCGAATATTGATGTTAATGTCACAACCTTTTTGAAGCCAATTAGAACCTCATGCTCTAATCATGTGCTTCAAAAAAAAAAACTCAAAGAAATCTATGCGTTTGGCGCCCCACATAGAGATTAGGGGCTGGCACATGGAGATTAGGGGGGGCGCCCTTAATGGACCGGTCACCGCTATCCGATTGCCTCTCGGGGGATCAGGAAGGATTTTTTTTCCCCTTCTGGGGCAAATTGGATCATGCTTTGCTAGGGTTTTTGGCCTTCCTCTGGATCAACTGTGGTTATAGGATTGTGTATATGGGATTGTATGATTTTGTTTTCCCCTTTTATTGGTTGAACTAGATGAACTTGTGTCTTTTTTCAACCTAACTATGTAATTACTGTTCTCAGCCTCCTCCACATCACCGATTTCAATTTTTTTTTTTGCTTTGATCTACCTTCCTGTTAGAAGGTGGCTATATTCGTTCTCCATTGTCCCACTTTATGTATGAATGCAGTCACACTCTAATGCTTGCTACCGAAATGGACTATGGCGTGTGTAGTGTGCAAAGAGTAGTGCATATTACCTCAACAAACAGGCAATGATCATTCCAAACAAACAGGAGTCAGGGTGACGTGGAGAGGTTCGGCAGCTCAAGGGGGACATTATACAGAGGCAGATAAACAGAGTAAGAAATTATTTTGTGATTATTGTGTTTATGCCAAAACTAAAAATCAGCAGCAATAACTGTAGCTGCTGCCGTTTAATAAACAGACACCCACGTGCCTAAGCATCGTCCTCATCCAGACTGATTCTTCACTGGTCTATGGGTCCCTGGAACCGGCATCTTAACCGTGGGCAGCCTGCTGTGACTGCTTGCGGCTTCACAGCTGGCTGCCCTCTGTGTATGCACGAGCTGTGTTGCACTTTGTGAATGGTCCCACAGCCTTCTGGGACCTGTGACATGTCTCAGAAGGTTGCGGGCAGGGAGGGGGAGAGGAGAGCTTCTGCTCGGATCACCTAGACAATTCGAGTGGAAGTGGGAGCAGGTACCATGTCAAAACTAGGTACCCCCCCTCCCCCCAGCAATAAAAAATAATCCAAGGTCGGATGAGGAGGAGGAAGAGCGGAACTTCCCCTTTTGGGTGAAGTTCTACTTTAAGCAGTGGATGTGAATGGATTATGTTTAACCACTTGCCCACTGGGCACTTAAACCCCCTTCCTAACCAGATCAATTTTCAGCCTTCAGTGCTCTCACACTTTGAATGACAATTACTCAGTCATGCAACACTGTACTCATATGAAATTTTTGTCCTTTTTTTCACACAAATATAGTTGTTCTTTTGGTGGTATTTAATCACTGCTGATTTTTTTTTTTTTTTTTTTTGCACTATAAATAAAAACAGACCAAAAATTGTGTAAAAAAATGCATTTTTCTATGTTTATGTTATAAAAATTTTGCAAATTAGTAATTTTTCTTCATAAATTTTGACCAAAATGTGTACTGCTAACTTTCTTTGGTAACAAATAATAACCCAAATCAGTGTATATTATTTGGTCTTTGTGAAGGTTATACTGACACCCTATCTCATTTCTTGAGACACTAACAAGCCAGGACAGTACAAATATCCCCCAAATGACCCATTTTTGAAAAGTAGACAGTCCAAGGTATTTATTATGAGGCATGGTGAGTTTTTTGAAGTTGTAATTTTCTCCCACAATTCTTTGCAAAATAAAGATTTTTTTCCCACAAAATTGTTATATTAACAAGTTTCTTTCTCTCACATGGGATATTCATACTTGCAACTACACCCCAAAACACATTCTGCTACTCCTCCTGAGTATGGCGATACCACATGTGTGAGACCTCTTCACAGCCTAGCCACATAGAGAGCCCCAATATGCAGGGAACACCGTCAGGTGTTCTAAGAGCATAAATTACACATCTAACTTCTTGACTGCCTATTACGCTTTTGAAGGCCCATGGAAACGCCCACAAAATTACCCCATTTTGGAAAGCAAACACAACAACGTATATTCTATGAGGCATTATGAGTCTTTTTAACATGTACATTTTTTCCTCAACTTTTTGTAAAATGTGGAAAGAAAATGAAAACACAATTTTTTTTTACACTAAGTTGTCCATTTATAAGATATTTCTAACACATAGCATGCACATAGCAAAATCACACCCCAAAATACATTCTGCTACTTATCCTGAGTATGGCGATACCAAATGTGTGATACTTTTTCACAGCCTAGCCACATAGAGAGGCCCAACATGCAGGGAGCATGGTCAGGTGTTCTAGGAGCATAAATTATACATATAACATCCTGACTACCTATTACACTTTTGAAGGCCCTGGAGCATCAGGACAATGGAAACGCCCACAAAATGACCCCATTTTGGAAAGCAAACAACCCAATAACAGTCAGGTCCATAAATATTGGGACATTGACACAATTCTAATCTTTTTGGCTCTATACACCACAATTTATTTGAAATGAAACAAACAAGATGTGCTTTAACTGCAGACTTTCAGCTTTAATTTGAGGGTATTTACATCCAAATCAGGTGAACGGTGTAGGAAATACAACAGTTTGTATATGTGCCTCTCACTTTTTAAGGGACCAAAAGTAATGGGACAGATTAACAATCATAAATCAAACTTTCACTGTTTAATACTTGGTTGCAAATCCTTGGCAGTCAATTACAGCCGGAAGTCTGGAACGCATAGACATCACCAGACGCTGGGTTTCACCCCTGGTGTTGCTTTGCCAGGCCTCTACTGCAACTGTCTTCAGTTCCTGCTTGTTCTTGGGGCATTTTCCCTTCAGTTTTGTCTTCAGCAAGTGAAATGCATGCTCAATCGGATTCAGGTCAGGTGATTGACTTGGCCACTGCATAACATTACACTTCTTTCCCTTAAAAAACTCTTTGGTTGCTGTGCCGTCCAATGAGTTCTGAAGCATTTGGCTGAATATGAGCAGATAATATTGCCCAAAACACTTCAGAATCCATCCTGCTGCTTTTGTCAGCAGTCACATCATCAATAAATACAAGAGAATCAGTTCCATTAGCAGCCATACATGCCCACGCCATGACACTACCACCACCATGCTTCACTGATGAGGTGGTATGCTTTGGATCATGAGCAGTTCCCTTCCTTCTCCATACTCTTCTCTTCCCATCACTCTGGTACAAGTTGATCTTGGTGTCATCTGTCCATAGTATGTTGTTCTAAAATTGTGAAAGCTTTTTTAGATGTTGTTTGGCAAACTCAAATCTGGCCTTCCTGTTTTTGAGGCTCTCCAATGGTCTACATCTTGTGGTGAACCCTCTGTATTCACTCTGGTGAAGTCTTCTCTTGATTGTTGACTTTGACACACATACACCTACCTCCTGGAGAGTGTTCTTGATCAGGCCAACTGTTGTGAAGGGTGTTTTCTTCACCAGGGAAATAATTCTTCGGTCATCCACCACAGTTGTTTTCCGTGGTCTTCCGGGTCTTTTGGTGTTGCTGAGCTGACCGGTACGTTCTTTCTTTTTTTTTTTTTTTTTGTTTCATAAATTTTTTATTGAAAGTAATTTACATACAGGAAAAGTATTGACAGATGTTGTATATACAAAGAAACTAAGAAGGAACATATTTTAGCATAACATTGAATAGGCAACAATACAGAACATTGGGCATATGGAATCACAGGTTCTTTAGTCAGGCGGAGTACCATAAGGTATCTGATAATTAAGAGGGGTAGTAATTAGAGTTGAGCGAACACCTGGACGTTCGGGTTCTGCTGGTCCGTCCGAACTTCGGGACAAAGTCCGGGTCCGGGTCCGGACGGAACCCGAACGCTCGCACGGACAACGAACCCCATTGAAATCAATGGGGACCCGAACTTTTAGGCACAAAAATGGCTGTAGCAAAGTCCTGGAAAGCCCCAGAGGGCTGCAAAAGAAAGTAAAATGGGGGTAAGGGTAGGGCAAGTGCCCTACAAAAAAATGGGGACAGGGAAATAACTTTAAATATTTTAAAAAAAATAAAAACATAAAAAATGCAAAAATGGAGATGAATGTGGTTCATCTTCAAACTGTATCTGAAAAGTATTAATTAACGGTAGAAGCCATATAACTGTTCTAAAATCATCTTCAAACTAGGGCAAGTGCCCTACAAATAAATGGTCCACAAGCGAGTTGAGATTAATGATGG